>JANHGL010008242.1:0-89177 GCA_024611195.1 Ceyx melanurus | reverse complement strand
ATAAATATATATTTTCTGAAGCATCCATCCTAAATATCTCCTTCAAAGGAATTAAACCTGCCTTGTCTTCATTCTTATTTGCTATAATGCCACTCTCAGTTCTATACACTGCCAGTGGACTAAGGTTTTTTCCAGAGGATACAAAACACTGAATGATATTAGACAAAAGTGTGGCCTTTTTAAACCTAGTTGGAACATGTGCAAGCATAAAATCTGTGGCATTTGTTTTGCACTAGTTCAGCATTAAAAAAACCCTCAAATTTCAAACTATGCTATTTCAGACAGTTCATGTCTTTGCTTCTCTAAATCTTGCTGAAGATAATGTACATGCCCTTTTTATCTTTATGCTGGCATATGGTGATTCTGTTATCTTGAAATAAATTTTACATTATATATTCTTCTGTATATTTTTGAGTAGTAAGTTCTCATGTTTGTCCCATGTCCAAAGTAGGAGCAAGGGGATTCTTATGGCTTCTACTTCCCTTTCTCTGTAAATAGCACAAATGTAGAAGAGAAAAATCTCAATAATCCGGAAGCAGGTGACCCCACATTACTCTTTGTGTTATTACTCATTCTGAACATATGCCAAATAGTCTTCAGCAATGTTTGACACATTAAAAAAAAGCAGGAGAGAAAGAGATTTGGACGTGTGTGCTTTTGGCAAAATACAAACATCCTGAATGAGATAACCTAGGAGGCTGTTTTGTATTTTACTGAAAACTTGAAATGAAATTTAACAGTTTTGACCCCGATGCTGCCATGTTTACAGAGACAAAACCTTTCTCTGGAGACTTTGTGCTAGGATAGCATATTATAAACAATTCTAGGTACATAGAAGGGCTGTGCAGGAATCTGCATTTTGGCCAAGGGGCGAAATTTCTTTTTCGCTCCTTGATCCTGCCTGAATATTCCTTTCCTGAGTGTCTTTCTTTTTCTTTCTTTTTTTTTTTTTTTTAATTCTTTTTCTATTTTTTTTTTATTTTTGGACTCTATTGCCCAAACTGGGTTGAAATGTTAAGTCCCATTTTCTAGCAAAGCCACATTTTTGTAGCTTCTTCCATGGTGAATTACAGATCAGTTTTTCTTTCAAGGATGACAGACATAGACTTGGTCAGATTGTTGTATTTGTCTTAACTTGGGTTCCTTATGTTCCACTCTAGCAAAAACTGACTTGCCAAATATTTGTATTGACTTGTCACCTTTACTGTTATAAAAACATTAAATTGAGAATCTATTAAAACCAGATTTTTAAATGCCTGAAAATCTTAAATATGCATTGCAATAATATGTCTGGGGTCATTTTAGTGAATGTCTAAAAAAAATTGTTTAAAGTAATTATATATAATAATAATTTATTTTATTTTTTCATTCTCAAAATCAGCTTGCCTAATTTAATAGTTGCTGAGGTACTGCAAATGCTGTGTTTCAATGTTTCATGGGGGAATGGATAATTACTCTGAAATCTGTGAAAAGTTTCAGCTAAATTTTCTCTACTGAGTTGTCAGGGGAGGACATGGGAGGAAGAACTGCCCTTGGAGCAAGATAATCTGCAGTGTCACATGGAAGGCAAAGCTTAGAATTTCAGAATAGGAAAAAAAAAAATGCAAGGAGCAGCAAAATCCAACCCATTTGAACCGAAATAGAAGTTTGAATTAAAAGTAGAACAAAGTCCAAAATTACAAGGCATCTTTGTTTTTTTAAGTGTCATATTAACCTGGATGCTTCCTAATGTTGTGATTGACTTTTCCCCATTTGTGGTAGATTGCCAAAACATTACAGAGACATACAGTTTATTTGAACTGAGCCTTTGTGTTATATAGGTGAATTTTGAGTTACAATATTCTCCTGGAAAGCGTTTTGTGACAAGGGAAATGATTCAATGGGGTATCCTGTTATAATAACAGAGGTTTTAGTATTTTTATTTTCTTCTTTCTTGCCACAGATCTGTCTCTAGACCTCTAGTATCTTTTCTACATGTATTTGCTATAAAGGGACTGACCATCCTTTGGATTTATTGCTCCATACAAGTCTTTGATTTAATTTTCTTCCTTTAAAATGACTTTATGCAGTTTTTGATGGAAACTCAGTAAGATGTTTGACATTAGGAAAAATTTACATACATAAGGTTTATGAAAAACTGGAACAGGCTGCCCAGAGATGTGTTTTTGCCACCCTGGATGCATTTTAAAACCATCTAGATATGGTGTTTAAGAATATGGGGTAGTAGTGGCCATGGTAGAGTAGATACTGTTTGGACTAGATTAATTTAAAGGTCTTTTGCAACCACAGGATTTTGTGATTCTGTGTAACTTTGCTGTAATTTGACACTTAAATGATGAAAGGGATAAAAATACAAATAAATGTATATAGAATCAGGAACTTTGTTTTTAAAATTTATGCATATTTAAAATGTTTCTATTTGGACCATCTTTTCCCTTATTATATTAAGAACATTTTTCTTTGCTTTCCCTGTACATAGGTAAATTGTCTGTTGAAGGAAAGACTATAGTAACATTGTATGAAAGGGAAAGTTATTAATAGTAATGTATTGTTTCCCCATTCTGGCCTGAAATCCTGTGGAAAAAAATATAGTGTGAGATGTGATAAAATCAGTAGCCAAGGATTTAGACTTTTCAAAAAAATGATCAGTGACAGAATCCAATTTGCCTGAACTCACTGAGGTGTTGCCCACAAGAAAGTTTGTAGGGCAACTTCCCAAGTTACAAGAGCAACAAGCCTAATACTTCCTGCTGCCAGCGGCCACCCTTGTACACTGACTCCCTTGTCATCCAAACCTCTCCTGAGCCAGAATACATGCTGGTTCCAAAACACTGGCTGCTGGGAAAAGCTTTTGAAATGCTTTGAAGGTAAAGTACTGGAACAGGTTGCTTAGCAAAGCTGTATTATCCCCTTCGTGGGAGATGGTGAAGAAATGCTCAGGCAGGGAGGGATCTGATGTGTGTGGCCCATGTATCTCATCTGCCTTAATGCATGGGGTCATTCAGCTACCCTCTGGAGAGCTCTTCCGAGGCACATTTTTAGGATTTTTGTGATGGTAAACAGACTATAATATGTACTCAGCGTGGAGATTCCTTATAATATTAGTGTCGGTGGGGTGGGTTAAGTGGAAGATTTCCCTAAAGCCCTTAGCATAGACCCAGTTTGACTTGTAAATCAATAAACATTTCAGCTGAGGCTGTAAACAGTCCTGTGGTCTGTAAACACATGAAGTGACAGGAAGTGGAACCATCCTTTTAGCTAGAGAAAGTCGTATCAGTCCTTTATCTAGACAAAAAATGCATATATCCTATCAGCAGGTTTTGCCACCAGGCATGTCAAGCCAGCTGAGATCATACGATTCACTCATAGTCTAACAAATATTCCAGAGAGCTCTGTGCTACTTCTGGGATGATATTCTTGGAGCACTTGTATCCCGAGGATAGAAAATAAATCAAAGAGAGGAAATTAAGAGTGAATTTGCGCCTTTCAGCCAAAATATACTCTAAGACCCATCCATAAGCAATAACACTAAAGGATAAATGTGTGGTAAGAGACTCTGTGGTATCATCCTACATGCCTGAATAGGCAAACTTTTTTTAAGAAGTGAGATGTGGGCAGAAAGAATTAAATGGCTAAAGCACAAACACAAGTGGAAAACCACTTTGATTGACTATGATACTGGTTTATAGGAAAAAATATTAAAGGTTTTAAAAGGTATTTATATGTTAAAAAAAAAAAAAGGAAACTTTTTATCTTGGAAATAGCTTTTATGTATTTAACAGGAAAAATAATTTAAAAAGTTTTCCTATAAACTGATATCCTTCAGCCACATGTAAAGTGCATGAAATGAATCCTTGCTTGTGTGTGTCCTCAAACAGGCAAAATCCCATCTACTCCTTTAATCTTCTTACTCCCTGGAGTGATTCCTTTCAGTGCAGACTAGGACTTAACTGGGACTTCATCTCTTCTTCTCAAATGCTGCCTTGCCTCATTCAGTTGTCTCCCCAGTCCTACTGTCTCCCTGCCTAAAATTAAATAACTCTTCCATGGGCTAATGTTTGTCAAACAGTTAAGAAGTAGGTAGGCTTCAAATTGCAGCCTCAATGACTTTTCAATGTTATTATTCCACTAAGACATCAAGCATCTTTTGCAGGAAAGGCAGCTGTCTGGGAAGTAATTCAATAGGTCTGCTTTGGGCAAGTTTAGACATGTGTTCTAACATAATACATAATGTAGTTCATAATTTGATAGAGACATGTTCCTCTCTGTAACAGATACAACAGACAGATGGGGGAGCACAAGTTTCAAGAGAGACAATTATGATGCGTTTGCAAAACGTGTGTTGCACAACAGCTGCTTGTCAACATCAACTATTCTTTTGCCCTACAGCTGTGCAAATCCATTTTAAAATTTTGTTTTACAGAGAGAAAAAAATATTTTGTTTGATCCTATATGTTTTAAATGCCTTTTTTTTTTTTTTTTTTTTTACATCCTGAACTAAAATATTGGAAATGTTTCAAAATTAAACACTTTCAAAATAAAGAGTTAAATATTGGGAAGAAAGGTAGTGAAGACTTAAGATTTTCAGTAATGTAATTTAATTTCTGTTTGAAAGAGTAATTTTGAAAGAATATGAAGTAGTTTACAGACAAGAAGTAGGAGTAAAAATACTTTTAAAAGTAAAGACAGAATAGTTTTTTTTCTTAATAGTTTTCAGGCCAAAAGGTAGATTTTCTAAATATATTTTATCTGCTTTTTATTGACACATCTATTTTGTTGCATCTTTCTCCTTATATTTTTACAAATTCTCTTTGTCAAAGTCCATACCAATTTTAAAACTATTATGCTACTGTGGCTTCAATTTAGGAAAAAATAATTTCCCAGTGAACTTGCCTGAAATATAATAGCCCATGCTTTCACATTTATTAAGTGCTCAATAGTTATTGTAGAGACCAGAGGATATAAAAAACATGCATGTACTCTTTTGAGTACTCTGAGTAAAGTTTATTCCTTCTAACACATCTTTCTGGCTTTTTTGGGAGAGCCAAGAAAGTTATAAACATCACCAAAGTACATTTTAATTGTTTTAGAACCTTTCTGGAAATTTGGGATGATTTAATATTTCATGCAGTTTCCTTTTTTTTTGTGCTTCAAGGGATGGTGAACAAATTAGCCAAAACCTCAGAGACAGCTACTGTCCTATATCTGCTCAACTTCTACCCACTTCAACTTGCAAGCTCCACTTAGTGGCTTGAAATGGATATCACTTCATAGCCTACACCTCCTGATTGGAAAATCCTGATGGCAGCAAGAATTGACTATGTGGTGGAGCTGCAGGATCAAACCCTTAGGAAATACATCACACTAGTGTATGGTTGAAGGCTACTTGTATGCCTTAGCTTATTTCACTATAATTGGACTCATGTATTTATAATCTGCACCTTCTCATCTTTGACTTAATGTGAGAAAGAAAATTAAAATATCTCATTAAGTACAGTAATTTATTCATACAGCTAACAAACTCTATAGACACACTGTTTCAAAATAGATCATGCTAGAAGCAGAAAAAAAAATCTGGTGACTTTCAGTTCTCCTCTTTAAGAGCTGCTTGTTAATAAAAATTTGGATTTAGTATAGAATCTTTCGAGTAAAAAAAAATAATGGCAAGTAAGGAATTTTTTAAAAGGGGAAAGAAAACCAAGTATTAATTTCAATCTGGGCACATAATAGTTATATGGTACATTTTAAAAGCTATATAATTAAGGGCTTTAGGAGGATTAGGAGGCAGATTAAGTCATAGGATTTTTAACTGGAATGTAGTCATGGGCTATGCATAATAATCTGGATTTTTTCCTACATCGATCAGCTGAAGGACACTAGAATTGGCAATGATGAAACTATTGTAGAATCCAAGCTGTGACTCTTAAATGCCCCTTACTGTGAGCCTAAGAATACAGTAGTACTGTTTGCTTGTTCAATACATAGATATGTGAAGAAAATGATCATGAAAATAATGAATGACCAGGCTCTCATAACATTCTTGACATGGATGGATGGGTGGATGGATGGACAGTTGTTGCCTACCATTTTGTCTTTCCTACAAATGCATAGTTTTTCTGAATACCTACTCTGGTTCCTCTGTATTTTATTGGCTGAAAGATCACAGTTGCTCAAAATCTTTTTCTTTGCTTCATAGCTGTGATGATTTACCTGTTTTCTGTTTCATAGTTCAGGTCTCTTCTGACAAACCATCATATAAGGCAATGGTGAGGAAGTCACCAGAAAAATCCATATGTTCTTTCACCTGTGCTGTTCCCTAGAGGAGGATGGGCTCTTTCTTGTTCTCTGGACAGCTTTTTCTGTCCTGGTCTGTGGCTATGACTCTCATCTACTACAGAAACACATAGAACAAAAACAATTCAGCTTTGCTACTGCTTTACATTTCCAGTCTTATCTATAGAAAATCAATATCTATAAGAAGGTTTCTAATAGACTTCAGAAAGACTCTAGGACTCCTGCCTTTAGGGTGAAAAATGAGTATGTGAAAAATGGGAATAGAAGTTTTGCTCATACTGTGAATGTCACAGCAAAAAACCCAATGGCTTCTCTCAGTGACATTCATTAAAAGAGAAAACTGAAATGTTTATATTGATTCAAAGTAATTTTAAAAGTGTCTGAGGCATTCAGGTTTTAAATCCTCTCCTGATTTCTCAGACTGGCACTTTCAGTATGTTCACAGATTTAGTTTTGGCAACGGATCTCAGCCTTTACATAACCTACTGCCATTCAAATGATATTTTTTCCACTTCCAGATCTATTTTGACGTCAACTTGGCTGCTGGTTAAATAAGAGAATTTCAATAAATAAATTTTTAAAACCGGCCTTGATCATTTAAGTTCTGAAGAGCTTCTGCTTGTGCCAAATTTGTTTCAAAGAGTTCATAGTGATGCCGAATAGTTTGGCCTACAAATTTAAGCAAATCTCATAAAGTTTCTACCATCCCCACTAATTTCTACGTTTTCTTTGAACTGATTTACATAAATGAATAATATAATGCCAGCTCAGAGTCCTTGAGTGAGAACTATTGAGCCCATGTGGCCATTGAAGTCTATGGAAATATTTCTGTCTGTGGAAAGATTTTTGTGGAAATTGGGTTTGGTCCTTGGGTTTCCTGAGACCACTGTAATTAGGGGTTTTTTCCCCCCTCCTTTTCATTGAAATCAGTGAGAACTGATTACACAGAGACCTTTAAAATTCTAGCCTTTCAATGGCCTGTCTTGAAGCTGCGTTAAGGAATAGTTCATCTTGCTTTCATTTGTACTGTGTAAATCCACATATAATTAGTGAGAAATTGAGGTAGCCTAAGATTAAGTCTGAAATGTCTGGGAGTACTGACACCCAGCTGAGGGTATGTATGATTCAAAAGGTATAGTACCAAGGTTTGACTCACTTTAACTCTCTTTCCTGTTGGGAAAGGCTCCTGTTGAAATTTTATTTTTTTAATTTTTTTTTAATTGAAGCCAACTGTCTTTCATCAGAGTGTGAGACTCTTAAAATCCTAGGTCAAAGAAAATCAATTCTCTAGTCTCAGTTGGACAGTACCATAATTTCTGAGCTCCAGATACTTTGGTGTTACGTGCACAAACAGGGTGAGTAGAAGCCACTTGTATGCACAGGTCTGTCTCTGTGCCTCCAACGGCTAACAAATTGTTCACATGCAATATAAACAAATTATTTTCTACTGGAGAAAAACTCACTGGAATTGATTAAACTGATACCAGGGATAAAGTTTATCTAAATCATAGAAAGTATACTTTAGTGAAATGATTTCTATTTATAATTAGTTTTATAATTACAAAATAGTTATATAACAGTTTTAACAATACAGATTTAGAGCTGCTGGCTAATTGAACTCATAGCAGTCTAGAAAATAATAAAATATTTTAAAGTTCTTCAAACTTGAAAAAGAACTGGACAGTCACATCTGCTGCCTGTTTTAGTGCTAAAACAAAACAAAACAAAAGCTTCTGTATTGTTCTTAAAGATTTTACCTGGAAAAACAAAGCTTCTCTTCGTTCTCTTCTCTTCGTCTCTACGTTCTCTGAAGTTACATTTTTCCTTGCTTTGAAAGCAAAATATTTCAAAATATGATTTGGGATGAAAATTCCAAATATTTATGATGTCAACTTGTAGGATAGCCTAGAGGAAAAAAAAAATAAAGGTTAGGGTAAAGAACTGGAATGTTCATAAGTGTATTGGAGAGCAGAAACCTTAAACAGTGTAATATTTATGAGCGATCAAGAAGCTACATTCTGCTCTCAATTACTCTGGCATAAATCTAGAATTACTCATTGGAAGTTCAAAGTTTTTGCTGCAGATTTACACCCATATAATGAGGAACAGAGTTCAGTTCTGTAAGGGTGGGAAAATCAATTTGGCCAGAATGTAACTAGTCTGGAAATCAAGCTCTAATCACAGAAAGAAACTTTTTCTAGGTCAGATAACAGACTGCATTTTGAGTTTAGTTGGTTTTTTTTTTTTCTTCATTAGCTGATATATTGAAGCAGGCATTCAGTGTTATTCAGTAGCAACCTATGGCATTAGGTGTTGGGCTGCTTCAGTTTTTTTATGTAAGGCTGAGTGAAAATCCTCAGGTATGACAGAATAAGAGGCTCCACAAAAGGCCACAAAGAAGCAGAGCAATATAGGCAAAAGTTGCTAAATTATAGTTTAAGGGGATAAAACGTAGAGACTTGAAGAAGTCAGTAAGAGGGCTCAGGAAACCACAGGAGAACAGTAAGAGGGAAAAGAGAGTTGGAATAAAAATTCCTTATCGTGGGAATCTGGGAAAAGGAGAGTTCTTTCCTAAATTAAAGTAGGTTTTAGAAAGAAAACAGAATCTTTTGACAGGTTGTCAGAGTGGATTTTTGACTGTTTTACTAGTTGTTGCTCAGGTGCTTTGTACTGAAGAAATTGTAATTCTGAACTATAGTGGTTTCTGAAAAGAAAATAAAAATACTGCCTGCACATCTTGTTCTTATTCTGGGGAAGATTCTCTCACTGAGTGCAGGGAAGGGAATGGAATGAAAAGTAAGACTTTTAAAGATAGTAAAATAAAACTATAAAGAAATAAAAAGGAATAATATGTGGACTCTATACCTTTTCTAAACATAGTGACTGACACTGTACTAGTAAGTCTCCAATTTGGCTACAACAGAGGATGGAATTCTGCAGTTTTGTGGCAGCTGAAAATCTTCCTGGGTCCATGAATAAAGTTCCTGAGCTGTTAGTTGTGATGCTACATGAATTTGTAATGAAGATATTTTCTGTAAATAATGATGTCTGACTTTGTGTACCAGTGGAGGTGTATATACCACTGCTGACATTTTCTCTAATGGCTATTAACTTTGTATTTGCTAATTTTTAGCTAAGAGTATCTATTTAGCTGCATGCTCCAGCTAAGTAATCAGTTTAGTCTCCCTTCTGGTTTTGATAAAACTCTGCTTTCTTCATAGCTCATCCTAGGGTTATTGTAGGTGGAACAAAATTATTTTGGCTTTCTATTTTATTTTTTAATTTGTGAATGCTGATGTTGCTTTTATTGCTGCCATATGCTTGTTACATATGTCTGCTCTAAAAGCCCCACTGACAGATGAAAGCTGGAAGAGGATTTTTATCATTTGTCTCCCATCTAGCACTTTTCTTTCACTTGAAGGTAAATCCAATATAATAAATAATCATAGTCTCCTTTTTTTTGTTGTTTTGTTTTGTTTTAACATGCCACAGCTGTAAGGTAGTATTTCTCCCCAATATGCTGAGAAGCAGGAAGGAAGCCTCTAACATCTGCAGGATTTGAGGTTATTTTTGACAGCTGTGTGCTATGAAGTATTTATCTATTTTTTTGGTGAAAGATAAAACAACCCAGGTGAATTGCTCAAAGGGCATTAATGACTGTCAGACATGTTAAACACGTGTACTCATATATACATAAAGATACACACAAAAGACAAAATCATGCATCTATAGACAGAGTGGTGGTAAGAAAACACAGTTTTCTAACCTGAAAAGCTGCTGTAGTAAAGTACTATTGTATTTCTGTTAAGGTGGCATAAGGTACGTGGCATAGATGGGAGGTGTTTGACAGTGAGAAACAGCAGTTCATCCTTACCACCTATTGATCAAAAAACTGGAAGGTTTGGTCTGGCAACACACAGAATCGATTTGAGCAGTTGGCCTGGAGCATGCTGTGATCACAGCAGACTGGAGCAAGGCACAGGCTTTCAAGGCTAACTGTAGGAAATGTTCACATATGGCCAACAGGAGATAGAGGCAGACGGTTGAAATTTTCACTGTGTGCATTAGGCCAATTTTTATTTTAAAGAGAAGAGCACTCACAGCTAAATCATACACGACCAGGTTCTTAATTCATTGACACACAAGGCCTGTCTGCCTAATCTTTTGCAGGTAGAGATGAGTGACAGTCTTTGACAGATCTTGAAGCTGGCTAAGTACAAGCCAAGGGTAGAAAGCTCAGTGACTGTGGTGATTAGCACTGGTGAAGAAATGCTGCTAAAAGAATGTGGGCTCTGTATGGTGTTACCATAACTCCTCAACCAGAGCAGGCAAATAGCACAAAGGGGCAGAAAAATAATGTCTGCTTCTCAAAACTGAACAAAAAACTGAGTTTTGGTACTTTACAATATCTGTTCTTCACTTAAGAACTTGAGATTCAAACTGATCCATACAAGGATCCATCACTCAGTATCCTGCTTCTGACCATTGGTGCTAGAAGTTGTGCAAGGAAATTGTATGGAAATGGGGCATATAGGATCATTTAGGTTGGAAAAGACCCTTAAGATCCAATTGTAAACCTAACACTGCCATGGGACATAATTCCTTATGTTCCAATGGGAATTGTGGCTGGAAAAGTGATGTAATGGTGATTTTTCAAGTGTTCACTAAGAACTACAATGTCTGTCCATGCTTCATGTTGAGTTTTGTCATGGGAAGTCTTGCCTTTAAAACACCGGGTCAGTATCTCCAGAATTAGTGCAAATCACAGGAAATGAAGGATGAATATTATATATTTATGTGGTTAAAGAAAATGAAACTAATGTGGGTATTGGAGAAGATTACCTTATCACAAAATTAGTTATGCTGACTATCTGCAAGGACCAGCAAGAGGCCAAAAACATGACATGGGTCACTCATCTGTGTTGATAAGAAATGAGGAATAATAGGCCATACTACACAACAGTTGTGACTTAGATCAAGGCAGAGGAAAGCAGATGGGTAGAGGTGGTATAGCTAACAGTAGGTATTTTAAATTGTGGGTGATGCAAGCCAGCATGGAATGACTGTAGTCTCAGAGCAAGCAGGAAGCAGACAGTAGATTGTGAGTCAGAAGTGCTCCTCCAGCTGCAGTGCAGCTCACACTTGTTTAAGGTCAAATATCAAAGCTAGTCCCTGAAAATCCATCCATCTTTGTTTTCATGAAGTGTTCTTTAAGTATTAATGTGGTTGTCTTTTTTTAAACACCTATTGATAACCCTTCACTCCTAACCATTTTCATGATCATTGAAAAATTTGTTCTTTTCTTCACTGCTGTCTATAGATATTTTTGGCAGAGCAAGATTCTTCATATCTCCCAAACTCTCTGTGTAGTAATTTCCATTGACTACAGGGGTATCTGCTGTTGATAGCAAAGCTGATTGACTTCAAAGTCTCTTACTGTTGTTGCTGTGCTTGGCCAAGAGTCTGCTCATGACTGTAGCAGATGTTTCTAAGCTTTTTTTTTTTTTTTTAATAGACCAATGAGAACCTTATGGAGCAGATTTTCACTGCAATCCTGAAGTGAATGCCAGTGTAGCTATGATTTTGAAACCCTCTATCAGATCCACAGTGCTCATGAAAGTTTCCCTTTCCAGAAGATGAAAGCATAGGTTTGCCATTCTGCCAGCTACCTGATGGCAGATAATCAACAGATTCCTCTTTAGTCTCAGTTTCTTAATCTTAATGGGTGATTTTTTTACAGTTTGTTAGAAAATTTTATAGTAAATTTATCCTCTGAAGTAATTTTGGATGAAGTTCTGAACAATTCACACTTAGTATCAACAGTCAGAACAGCTTTGATTAACCCATGAATATTGCCAACTTCATTCTCATTTAATTAGGACTTAGCATCATAAAATATTATCTAGGGATTTAGGGCATTGGGTGAATTTTGTTATAGTGAGATTGGTTGAGAGCAGTAGTGATTGGAGGGACTATGAGGATCATTTATTTGAAATAAAGCATTGAAGTAATGTACCTGTAATATATTCTAAAAAAGAAAGGGGTGAGGAGTTGAAATCAGTAACTCAGTATGGCCACGAAAGGTGAAATAAAGCCAGAAATCCCGAGACAGAAAGTCCAATGGGGGACAGAGCAGAAATGCAAGATGCTTTGGGAAGCCAGTCTGCCTGCTATGGCACAGTGTGCCCTGGGGAGGGTTTGTAAATAGGGAACTGAAGAAACAAGGAAGGAAGGAAGGAAAAGCTAGCACTTCCATTCTTGGATGAATATAATCTTTCAGACAAATTTATTATTGAAATAACTGGGGTGGGGTGGGTGTGTGGGTGTGTGTGTATGTGTATGTGGAGGGGTGTTCCTTGTTAGCTGCAGTTAACAGCATCTTTGAGAGTTGTCAGCATTTGTTTGGTTCATTTATTTAGGAACAAATGGATTATCCTTTTTCTTCTTCCTCTTCCACCTCCCAAAGTGGAAAGCTGATGCTTTCATTAAGCTTTACCAGCTGGCTGTATGGTCTAGTCAGTAGGTCAGTATGTAAATACTTACATAGTGTGTTCAGTTGTTATTAGTCCTTTCTTATCCTTAAAAAAAAAATTTGTTTATATTTCCCAATCCTACAGTATTCAAGCATGATTCCTTTGAGCCACATACTTCATGATTAAATACAGTGTGTAGCAAAGAGAAATTATCATTTTTAACTCACACAGATGTATAAAACAAAAAAAAACCCACTTGAGATAGTGGGATACTTAGGCCTCATACTGGCTTGAAAAGGTCATTTTGCCTCATGGTTCTGCTTGACTATATTTTAATATATCTTACAAACCTCATAAGGAGGTCCAGTACTAAATTATGCATAAAGATTCGAAACCATCTGACAGAAGATGTTGCAAATGTACAACATGAATAAAAATTATAAACGTTCAAACACTTCTATTGGTTAATACATTCAAAACTATAAACTCCTTGCTGAGTTTTGAACAGCCAAATTGTTCAGAGGATAAAATGATTCCTTATTTAAATGTTGTCCTCTGAAAAACTTCCCAAAACATTCAGCCAGAGCAGAAGGATTTCCTTTAGGAAGCCGGATGCACCTTTTTTTTCTGTGACTGTAACTGGGCTTTGGATTATATATCTTTGGGAATTCCAGACTGTTAAGAAAAACAACAGCAGCTTACTCAGTAGCAATACATATTTGCAGATAGGATTAAATACTTGTTACGTGTCTTACCTTGAGATTAATGGATTTACCTGACTCGTGTAATAACAAAAATAATGTCAGTAGAATTATAACACACTGAGTCAGTCATCAGAGTGGACATATTTTCTTACACCAAAACACAGAGCTTGTTATAAAAAAATTAACTTGGCTTACCTGGGTTTATGAAATAAATAATGAAAAATGTTTCAGGACCCTTAATTGTTTTAGCACTGTTGATTGCTATTTCAAGAGTTCTTTGTCTCCAGCTGGGGAAAACTTTTTTTGCTCAACCTGAAGTCAGTGCACACAAAATCCTATGCTTGTACTGGCACATTCGTGCTCATTCAGAAGTTAGCCTGGCTCACATAAGATACAGACACAGCTGTTAGAGCAGTGGGATGAGGTAGGGAAACAGCTCAGAACAGCCCTCTGCAGTCTCTGGACCCCTGACATTTCCTGTTTGACCCTGGACACATGCAACAGCTTCCTCATCAAAGATCATAGACCAGAAGGAGCAAACAAATCTCTTGGCTCCACTTTTGAGGCAGGTGTCCCCTCTCTTGATATTTCCTGTGGTCTGGGAGACACTAACAGCTGTCTGTTCAGTTCATGTGAGCAGTTTGTTTGAGGGCTGTGGGTACAGAAGGGGAGCAGCCTTCATGGGACTTGTTCTGGTATCAAATGAGTTGAAGGAAAGGAAAGTTATGCTGGGGTGCTGTGCTGTGAGTGGTTATTTCTGCTTAGTCCTGAGAACAAAAATTCACCTCAGTATTCCAACTGACAAATACCTTTTATGAAGTGGCTTGGATTTTAGGTCTGTTTACTCTCATAATACAACATAAATATTACAGCTTTTTCTGGGATGTGGGGATTATTACACTGAATGCATACATGCATCTGAGGTACAGCTCATTCATCTAACTCAAATTCTGTTAAAAAGTTGATTGCTTGATACTTTCAGAGTCATTCATTAGAGACAGATTGTCATAATTTTTAATAACTGTTATCTAAAGTACTGGTCCTGTCTTCAACATTTTGCTGAAACTGCCACTACTCTTGACAAGATTACTAAGAATTATGTTTTGACCTTTGCTCTGTTCTCCCTTTTTTTGATCTCTCTTTCCACTTTTATCTCCTTACCTAACATCCCACTTGAAATGTTGCCCTCTGTTTTTTCCCCACAGCACAGTTGTCTTCTCACTTCCTCATAACTTTCTGACCTTTCCTGCACAACTTCATCATTTCCCTGTGTCAGGTCTTCAGTCATTATCTGTGTTCATTGTCCCACAACCCGAATCTAGTCCCCTGCCTGCCTGGCTTGAGGATGTCTAAGACGATAAATATCTAAGCAGATCAATCAGAAGCCTATAGGTCCTCTCTTTGTACAATGTTTAGCCTGACCTATTTCTTTGCAATCTCTTTCTAGCTCTTTCAGCTAGTCTCTATCAGCTTCATATAACCAAGTGAAGATATGTGTCCCTTGTTTCTGTCAGCCATATTTCTTTACTCACTACTAATACTTTAGTCCCTCGTGCCAGAAAGTCAGTTGTGTCTGTGATTTCATGTAACCCCAGGTTATAGCCAGTGCTTGCAACTTCTTCAACTCCAATGGAGCAACTTCTCCACCCTTGGAGAAGCCTTCTTTCTGTTTGGATACTATTAATACATCTAAATAATCCTTTTTCCTTCTTTGGGTTCTTTCTTGCAGTACTGCTTTATGGTTTAGCTGCCCATCCAACAGCTACCACCAAACTCTTAATTGCCAGTGTGATGCCTAAAAAGGCACCCACCTTTGCAGCTTCCATTTTTGCCCTCTCCCCAAAGTCGTGTTATTTTCCTCCCTTTTCAGGATCTTTGTGGGCCCAGAAACCTTCTGCTTGTGGTGCCATCCTTTGCCTGCGCAGCTCCACCACCAGCATGTGTGTCTGGTGCCAGTTTGTGCTAGTTGTCAACAGATGCTTTATTATGTGCTTTCCTGTTTGCATGGAAAATGCTACTGAAGTTTAGCTGTTAAATACTCTTTTCCCCTGATAGCCTTCATAAAACCCATATTCATTGTTAGGTACACAAAAGCCTTTCAAGTGAAAGACGTAGCTAAATGATTTCTAAGAATAGCAGGTGTTTGTTTATTTATCTTTTGCTTAGAATTAGAGAAAACAAACAAACAAAAAAAGATGACCAGACCTGTAACCACTTTCTTACCTGTGGAGCAATAGTATTGTCTTCCTCCATTACTTTTCCTGATTCCTGCAAATAATCTTGTAGATTATTCCTTGTACCTTCAGTAGATTAAAAGCACTTTTGGGTTTTATCATTGTAAAAAATCTTGCTAAATGGAGTTATGAAGTTGATAGTTCTGACCTGGTACTAACTTAAAAGTTATAGTGGAGTTAATAATATTTGTAGAGGAATAATTATTCTGAAAAGTAACACCAGCTTCACATCGGTGTTTGCAAATCCTGTTGGTTATGTATTACAGATGACTCCTACTAACCTTGCTTACTTATTACTTTTAGGGTTTATGTGCTGGGAAAACGGGTTGCAAAAGAGACTGTGGGTATCATGACCTCATTATTCATATTCAAAAAAGAACAGCAAGATTACCATAATGCATTACTTTGTAAAATTATAACCCTGAGAAGTAATAAGATTCAATTACATTTTTTTGGCAAAGTTCTTTTTAAGAAAGTATCTGTCTCCTGACTCCAGTTTATTCTTTGTCTTGATCATTGGTTAAAAGGCCTCATGAGGATTTTTCATCTCCTCAAACCTTGCAAGAGATAAATCCCTCTTTTCCTGTGGTCCGTTTCAGCCTTTGCATATGTGCATTTTCTAAAGCATTAACTGTTAACAGTTGTGCCTAAGAAACTGAAATTCCTTACACAGCCACAGTGCTTTATGATGCTGGAGAACAAATGCAGACCGCACAAGGAGCTTTCTTCCTTTTGCTCAAGACCTGAAAAGTCACACCGGACTAGAATATTCCACTCATTGGAACAGAATGGTGGATCCTGTGGGCTGGACTTGTCTGAAATGTTGAGCAATTAACCTCTGTACAGTCTTGAATCAAGCCCATCGTGGCTACCATTAATGGTGGCAAAACCAAAGAGAAGATAAGCAGAGGATTCAGAACTGGCTTTGCTGATCCTCCATACAAGCTCTTCAAACCTCAAGGGATTCGTAAACCAGGTCAGATTCACTCCTACAAAGTACAAACAGGAATGGGATAGCTTACAAGGCAATTGACTTGAATTTTTAACTACTGTGTTGGTGTGATCTTTGTAAATTACATATAGAGGATAAAGTTTATTACAGTTTTGTTGCAAAATAATTTCAGTGGATGATTGAAGGGAATCCTTTTAGTCTGTTTTTCAGTCACTCTCTTTTATTTTTAATTTTTGTTTTTGTTTTGGGTTTTTTTTGCTAACTCTTGCCATTCTTATTTTGAAAAATTAAAAGTCCAGAAGGCTCTTATTTTCTCATGGATTTACATCTACAGTGTAATGGTACATATTATTCAGGGAAAGCATAGTTAATACCATGTAGGATACTAGTGGTAGAACAGGATTCAGGTCATCCTATCTCTCTGTGTTTTATTTTAGAAGAGATAACAAGAAAAACATGTGCAGCATTTTTGTCCATAATGCTGGGTGATAAAATCCCATTGGAGTTTAATGGTGTGGCATTTCTGCACTTTTTTTCTTATATCACAGTTTAAAATGAATTCCCCTGCTATAGGCTCTCAAAGGAATTTACAGTTGTCCTTTTAAGTAAGTGTTTATGCTGCTCAGCAGTTTGGACTGTCCATCGTGACTCATTTTATAGCCTGCTCTGCTTGCCTCTCTGTCTTATATTTCCAAGTACAAGGATTTGAGGTTGCCAGCAAGCATATTTCTATGAGCAACAAGCAGAAATGATGCGTTGGTCATGGACTTCATGGAGCTTTAAATGTTTTTAGAAAAGGAAGTGTTAACACTGAATAGATGACGTTAGCACCACCACCAAGAAAGAAAGTAAAAAAAAAAAAACAACCCTCTGGAAAGCTGTATTGACTAAATCTTCTAACAATGCTCATGATTTTCCTATATCCTGCTCTGTGTTTTTGTATGGATTTTTCACAGCACAGACAGACGTTACCCACACTGTGATTCAGCGTCTGTTCCTAGCCATGCTCTTGCAGGATTTTAACCTGATTTCATGGGAGGAACAGGGAATGAAACACCGTAGCTCATGGTTGTCAGCAGTGAAAAATAGCCAGGAATCAGACAAACAGCTTCATTGCTGAGATTATTTCCGGGATAAAAACTCTTCCAACAGCTGTTTTCTTTGGCCACCGTTCAGGTCTTTTTTTTAATCAGAAGAAAAAAGAGGTTGTTGGTTTTTGGTTTGTTGGTGGTTTTTTTGTTGTTGTTGGTTTGTTTTGTTTTTTTTAAGATGTGGGCTGGTTATTTATGTAGTCAGGAAGAGGTCTCTGCTTCCAGTGTTGTGGTCTCAGAGCTGTTTTGACAGTTGGAGTACGGAGAGGTTTCATCTCTTCTCTCTGTCCTTTTCTCCCGTCCTTCATTCACTGAACGCACAGACCTGGAATGCCGTAGGAAGAAGAGAAAGAAAATTTATGAGTTCTTTAATCCCAGACAGGCAGCTCTGTGGCAGTTACCTTCAAGAAAAGTTCACGCCCCAAAGGAGTGTTTAGTCTTACAGAGGCACTGACTCACTGAGCAGCGCATGTGAGTGGCTGCAAGGGAGAAGGGGAGAGATGAAATTTTGCTTCCTTGTGAAACTCGTAATATTATTGTTTTAAGACGTTTTGAAAAGATGACTGCTACTTTTGTTTAAAGTATTTGTTCTGGAATTGCTGAAGCTGGAGTCTACCAGACTGAGGTCAGGAGCATTTTCTTTGGCAGAAAGAAGATACTTTTATAGAAGCCATGCCTGTACTTGGGGTTGCCTCCAAGCTAAGGCAGCCAACTGTAGGGTCAAAGCCTGTTCACACTGCCCTCCCGATACCCAACCTTGGCCCTGCCGGCTCGCAGCAGTACTCACCAAAGTCTTTGGAGCTTACTGGGGCTGAGAGCTCGATGCTTTCTTGTCAGCTTACGTTAAAATCAACCTGTGATTTTGGAGAGAGGAGAGCGCTTCAAGGAAAAACCCAGGAGATTGAAGATAGCAAGGTTAGTTGTAAGCTTTACCTGCAGTTCTCAGAAAATGTTGATTTACTCAGAAAAAAACTCTGATAAAAAAACTACTTCATGCTGAACTCGGCGTTAACTGTGTAAATAACTTCTGCTGTCATCAGTAAACTTGCATAGCAGCCTTGGAAATTTGTTTTGCTCTGTGTTGCTGTTTGAAGAATTTCTGGGTTTAATTGCTAGTGTTAAATGCTTCACAGATTCATTTTGATAAGGATCAATAGAATAATAAGTAGAGAAAAATTATTCCAGCACCCACTAAGTAAAGCAATGACATGACAATATTAAAAATAATAATAATAAAAAACATCTTGTCTGCTTCATGTTATATTATGAAGTTCAAAAAGAGCTCTCACACCCACTCCTATTCCCACAGGGAGGATTTTTTAAAATAAAAACAAGTAATTAATTTTCTTTTTACTTTTCAAATGATCTGGCTACTCCTGCTGCAGAACTGCTGAACCAGAAAAACAGCTTCTCAGTGAAAAGTACCTGTGTTTTTCTCTGCTGCAAAAAAGCTTCTTCCTAACCTCTATCTAGATCTGATTCAATGTGATTTATAAATAAACAAGTTTGACTTGGGATGCCATGACATTTTTTTAAACTACTTAGGGATTATTTTTTTTTTGTATGGGGTTGGTTCTTTTAAAGTCTTAATTAACAACTAAAAAGCTTCTGCTTGATTTTCTACTAGTCTTTCTGCTGTACCTTAAATCATTTTTCATGCTTTGAATGTGAGTATTGAGTCCCTTCTTGTCAGTACTATATATTCCTGCAGATCGTTCACTCAGTACTTTACAGCTGCATGTGTGGTTTAACAGCTTCAGCAAACTGTGTTATGTGAGGTTACTTTCCCTTGCTTTTCTAGTACTTTTGGTTTGTGGAACTGATTACCACACTGGGATTAAACATATATTTGTAGTTGCTTCTTATTTAGCTTGAGGACACTTGAGTGTCATTAGAGCTGTTAAAGTGGCAAGATACACATAATATATATTTTCCTTTGTTTTTAGTTACTGGGCTAATTCAGTATTAGTGAAGAAAGTTGGTTTTGTGGTTAAAGCATAGGGCTGGGATTCTGAACAGTTGGGTTCTTTTTAATCCCTGCCATTTACTTTCCCATGAGATTTTGGTCATGTCACTTATTTTTTCCCTAGGAGTTTTTTGTTACACCTCCCCCTGTCTTCTGAAGATGATACTTTGGTGATCTCAGACATGCTATATCCAAATAGAAGGAACAGACTGTTCACCTTTTGATTACAAGAAGTGAACAGCCCTTAACTATGACATGAGTGTGACATGAAGATAATAATAGATCTTTCCAACACAATGCAATTCCTGCTTGCTTGCTTATTTTTAATATAAAGTATTCTTCATGTTTCCTCTTAACTTTGTTCTTTAATGGATATAGCGTAAAATGTAAATTAGATCTTCAACTAGTATTTTCAGGAAAAAAATAAAAAAATATGGCTATATTGCCTACTGAGAGATATTTCTTGATTATTTAAAAAAGTGTGGCAAAAGATAATAAAGCATCTTGCCTTTAATGTTGAAAACCCTTGGGAGTTTTGACACCTGATATATCCTTCCAAGACTTCTAGTCCTGAGCACTGCTACAGTGCTAGTGGGTAAAGCAACAGGCTAGAGGGACCCAAACTGTGATCTCAATTTGCCATTTCATAATTAATGTTTGTCAGTACTTAGTGCCATTAATCATAGAGACTGCTTTTTAAAGAATAAACCACAAAAACAACCTCCAAAAACAACCTACCATCCATTAGATCTCTCTCTGTTCTCAATGGAGATAACTGAGCATTTTTAAAATAAGACCCTTAAAAACTAAGGCAATGTTGTGCTTTGATGATTTGTAAACTTCCTCTGGCCACCTGTATTTACTGAAGTGCTGAGCATTCAAATTACTAATTTCTGGAGCCTTACTAGATTCTTCCCTTGGACAAGTCCAGCATTCCTATAAAACTTAGTGGCAGTCCATTGCCCAGTTTTCTGCCAGGCACATTTTTTTCTGGAGGATGCTCTTGCATTCACCTTTATTTAAAGTTTCATGAAATCTCTTTACCAATGTAGTTTGGGCTTATAAGGTAGATGGTTGGTGATGAAGAAATAGTTTTTATGCTTTTCTATCTTTTTAAGCTTACTTTTATTAGTAAACCTCTAATTTTCATCCTAAAAGTACTGCATGCTATTTTGTGCTGGACATCTATGATACCCTGTTTCCCAGTGCCTAAGCAGTATGTCCAAGTTATATAAGCAGAGATTCCAAGCACACATTTGAGGCAGTTGTTAGGGTTAATATCTCTTCAAGTTTGCTGAGCAGATGCAAGTTCTGTATTACAGATTGTGTTGTCCCAGAGCTTGACCATTTCTGAGTGCTGTGCCCAATAGTCCTTTGGTTGATTGCCTTTGGTCAGCAAACATATTAATCAAACACATGAAACTCCTCTGTGGCTCTGTGGTATACAGTGCTGTACATTGAGAATGTTTCATTATAACAGTGATCAGAGAAACAGTTTTTCAATTAAAATGTAATAAATATCTATTCTGAGTTCCCAACTGAGAGTAAAATCTGCCTGCATAGCATACTGCTTGTATGTTTGTTATGTCATTGGCTATAAGGCAGCACTGATTTTTGAGGGGAAAAAAAAGCATGGATATCTATCTGCAAAAGACAATGGAGCATATGATTTCACCATCTGGTTAACTTTTGCCCTTGGCTGCTGGATTGCAGCCCTTAGCATTACTTTCTTTGGTATTTTACATATGCTGCACTCTAGGTCACCAGCTTTCTCATCCTGTCTGGAAGGCACTTAGATTGACATATGTAGTCACTGTGACATATCCTGTTGCTATCTATAAGTGCTAATGATTCCAAAATAAATTTGGGTTATATATGTCAATACAGCAGGTCATTGCCACCCAGCTGTTTCCTCTATGGCCTTCAGTCTCACCACACCTGATTGTTTGAGACTTCTGACACTTGTGTTGGCTTTCTCACGCAACTGCCTTGCCAGAGTTGGTTAGGAATACAGCTGCAAACATCAGTTCTCTTTTCCCTAGGCGTCTCTTCCATCTCACATGATTTTGCTGCACTTGCACCTGTAGTCTCGGTTGTTTTATTTTTGTGGAGACATGATGCAGTTTGAAGTTGAATAAAAATGGTATTATTATTATTTTAATAACAACTGTGGTAGAAAAGGTTTGCGGTGATTCTTTTCAACTTTTACCTTAGCTGGATAGAATACAGTTAAACCTAGGAAAGCAGAGTAAGTTGATAATGATTTAAATTTTTCTGTGTATATTGTGTTATACTACAGTTTTGTTCAAATTTTTCATAAGTTATGCTTTGGTACCTGAATCATTATACGGCTTCATCTGCTTTCTTGTTAAAGCCACTAATGTTTAAACAGATTGCATGAGCACTTAGTATGTAAATAGTCATGCAAAATATTTGAACACAAGCAGTCAGAGCACATTCTTTTTCCCTGAGTATCATATAGACAAAAGTTTATTCCTATGTATGTACACAGGAAAGGAGTCCAGCTGCTGGATTCATGAGGTGAAATGCTGGCTCTCTTTGAAGCAGATGGAGTTTTGCTGTTCAGTTGGACCACAGAGTGTTTTTATGCAAACCCATATCTGAAAATACCAATATCTTTTATAATACTTTCCTAACCGTGGATACAGTATTGATATTTCTGTGCCACCGTTTTTATACTGCTTGCTAAATTGATGAAACCAAAATTATCTTATCTTGGTAACTGTGATACTGTTCTAGTTGTAGAATGGGCTATTAATCAGCTACAAAATGGGAAAAAAAAATCATGTGATACTGTAGAAAGGTAAATGAAGGAAGGGCTTAAAGTTAAAGGAATTAAGAGTTTCTTTGCAAAAACAACTTTTTCACTAAATGATGACTGCACTATATTGACATGTGGCAAAATGCCAATGTCAATACCATGTTACTCCAGGTCACTATGGTTTATTTCAGCTGCCCTCACAGATTTGATGGTGCAGTTGCAAGGGCACTACCACAAATTGTCTCTGGCACAAAGCTGAGCAGCTGCTGTGAGTCAGCACCCGTGTGAGGCACACCAGTCTTCTAGCCTGGCTCACTAAGGCTGTTCCTTGCAGTGCTCTGCTTTATGGTCCCAGGCTTTTCCTCCCAATATCAGACTTTCTTCTTACATAATTTATGCTTGCAATCTGAATTTTATCTGAGCTGATAAATTCATTGTAATGTTTCAGTTATATTACTTAGATGGTAAGATTTTAACCTTCTTTCCTGAGTTAATTAATTCCTTTACTGTCTTTTTTTTTTTGTCTTTTTCTTGTTTTCAGTTTCTATTTATCCATGCTATCTGTCTGCTGCTGTCTTCTTTATCTGCTTCTTTCTTCCTGTTGGCAGACATCTTTACAGGCTTCTGCATGTGACTTATTTTTCTCTGTATGCACTAATCAAGTATTCCGGTCATGACTGCAACATTTCTCATACCACTGTTAGTTATCAGAAAGTGCTATTCAGGCTCTCCAGCCCCACCAAGTTCATCATGAAACAATCTAACTTTGATACAGGAATATCTCATGAACTCAGGAAATGGATCTGCTGCAAGGCCCTCTGGAAAAAATGACAAAAAACATGATGTGTCCACCTGAGGAAAGAAACACAACTGGCTTCTTCTGTAGAGCACAGAAATCTGAGCAGTCAGGCTGGAAAAGCAGTCTGTAAATCAACAGAACAGAGAAGAATACATAATGGGGAGCATGGCCAACAAAGAATGGGGCCTAAAATACATAGCTGTACCAAGTGAATGTGTTACAGTAATCTCAAATGGGTTCCCAGGGTCACAAAACAAAGCTAAATACTTCTGTGTGATTAGGCAAAATCACATACTGCTGCTATTAAAGTGACTCTTGAGATCCATTTCATTTAGTATCATCTTGTCATTGTCTGAGGGCTTCCAATGTCATCCATCCAGCCCTGTTGCAGTAGGGCTTTGGAATGAGCACAGAAACCTCCTATTTTTTCCTCATCAATTTTAAAGCAGTTTGTCAGTGATGTGGTAACTTCTGCCTGTCACCAGACACCAGACTTGGGAGGACAGCTGGACTCCTCTATCCAGACAGATCTCAAGACAAATATTTTTGCTTTCCATACATGGGTGGAGCTCCTGCTCACGCCAACAGGAGTGCTCTGCACATTGGAAAACTAGATATGTGCCATGAATGACTTCCATAACTCTATCTCCCCTCAGCTTACCCCTGCACACCATTTACTTAGGTTCTGTGTGACTCCCATTATTCCCCAAATCTCTCCCTAGCAGAGCATCTGTTGCAATCCCACATCTTTTTGACCTTTAAATTTTTTGGATAACTTTTTGTCTGGTCTCTCAGGGCCAAGTTCCACTGAGTTTCTTGACATGCCGAATCTCGGGAACATAAATAAATGAGTTTATTTCCCCATTTTGTCATACCCTTCCTTTTCTCAGTGCTATTCCATTGGAGATGTCTGCCTTGTGGGTTGGCAAGAAAGGAGACTGCTCATTGTGCTGAGCGTTTCATTTACAGAACTATGGCCAAGGCAACAAAAAGGGCAGCAGAAGCAGCCAGAGACCGCCCATCTTCTCCCCATAGTGACCGCTAGTGATGGGAAGCCAGCACTGTTTCAAAAGCACTGAACTAGCTGCCAGAAATTTCAATCAGCACTACTGACACCTGGGACTATGTGTGTTTAAAATTCACACAGCCCCAGTGAAGCCAGGACAGTTGGCGGCAGTTCAGATTGTCAGCAATTTCAGAGCCTTGTGCTCTGAATTATTTCTTTATCAAACAGATAACAGTGTCTTTAATGTGCTTTATGTATCCAGCACCATCTGTCTACGCTATATTATAACTGATACAAGAGCCTCATGTGGTACAGGCTTGGAGTCAGTTTCACCATTACATGTTTATTTTCTAATCATCTGTATCGAGCACATTCTGTAATTGAGGTGAATGTACAGTGACACAACATCTAGCTCTTAAAGTGTTTTGGGTTTTTTTGTGAGTAAATCATATTGAGTTTAGTTTGAAAAATTCTTTTTGTTTTTAATTTGAAATGGAGGTCATACTTAGGAGGGTATTTACCAACCTGAGCTTAAGACCTCTCTGTCAGTAGACAGCTACCTCTCTACTGTTTTTGTTGTATTTCTCTCACTAAGCAAGAATGTATAAGTCAACATATTTCATAGTAAGTTGTATATTTTAGCTGGTATTAGGCATCAGCAGAAAACAATTACTCTTTTTTTGTATTGTATCCGTGCCCAGGGAAGTTGTATGGGGATTTCCTGACCAAACAACTTTGCATTACAAAAAATCCTTTCCTTTAAAATGGGAGTGTGTCTAAATGTTGATGCACTGTGAAAGCACTGCCAGAGCTGCAGAACCTGAAGCAACCCAGCAACATTTGCTTGGTGCAGCACTCTTGCAACTTATTGGGGTAATCTATTCTTAATGACCCTAAATGGAGATAGGTGCTTTCCACCTCTTGATAAAAATAATATACTATACCTCAGTAGGTTTTAGTTAGGCTTTGTAAAACTTCCCAGCAGTAACAGTTAAACAGAGGAACACTTTGCATACACAAGGTATATGTAATCTCCATCACTAGGAGATGTATACAGGTACACTTTCTTATTTCAATCCTTTCTCAGATTTCTTTCTAAGTTTCAGTGAGGCTCTTACCTTAGAAATGTTTAATAGATGCCTTAGCACAACAGGTAGCTTGTGCATGCATAGGGGTAGTTAGTCACAGCCCTACAGAATGCACGGCTGGCTGTATTGCACTGAGTGTGGGAGAAAGGGAAAAATATTATCCCTGCAGTTCAGAGGGGTTGGAGAGATTACAGGGGAAATGGATGATTTTCCCACACTCAGGCTGGGACATTGTGGCAGGACTAGGAACAAGTCATATATATCTTGAGTCCCAGTCTCCTCATTACAACCACAAGTCCATCCTTTGTCTTTTCAAAGGGATCAGTTAAGAATAAAAGCTCCAGATAGGGAGTTATTTTTCTGCTTGCTTCATAAGGGTGGTTTTTGGCTTTTTCTTCAGTGTGGCTAGCATCAGTGCAGGCCCTCTGGGCTAGAGGTGCAATTATACTCCAGGAGCAATTCTTCAATTTTAATGTATCCAATCAATACAGAGTCTGACACAATTTATTAGAGATATAGAATATGTTGTGCCCTTTGGGGAGCAGTGTAACAGTCATCAAAAGTCCTTTGTGCAATGCTGCTGATAGGCTTTTTGCCTATTAAATATGATGTGGGAAGTATCAACAGTCATGGAATAAAAGCAGCCCCTTCTAAAGGACAGATAACTTTGTTGGTCCTAATTTCTGCCTTTGAATACACTATCATCTTTGTATCAGAAACTCTTGTATTTAGTAAATAATAAGAACATCAAAAGGGAACTGCTAGGGTTTATGACTGTGGTCATTCTGGTCTAGGTCCTGTGTCTTCTTTTTTTTCTCTAGGACACTAATTTTTTGAATCATGTAGTTTTTCTTGCACTTGCATACAGGGCACACAAAGAGTAGTTCATTTAAAGCAGCTCTGTGTTTCACTTTGACCTGATTCACAGGATGTGGTCTTGGAGGAAGCCCATGTGTTAACAATAGCCTTTTGACAGTGAGGGTATTTGGGGATTAAGCTGGAAGAGAAGAAGCATCTATCTATTCTCAAACCTAGTGAAATACTTTGTGCGAATCTTCACTTGCCCATGATGTTTTTAAGGTCACAAACCTTTCTTTTTTGTTTTTACTGGCAAGAGGATGTTGGCTAAAAGATTGCATAACTTACTTAAAATTCAGAAAAGGAATACAGAGTGTTTTGTCTGGTAAATGTGGAGGGATAATTCCCCTGTGTAAGATGTGCAGATTTCTGATGGCTCTTGTGTATGTTCTGTGTAAACCAAGTTGAGAGAACTTGGAAAATAAGCAAATCAAAGGGAAACATAATTTTAAAGTGGTTAGGCCTGGATCGTAGTATTTCTGAATATATAAACTGAGAAGGTGCCAGCCACTAAACGTCTGTACTAACTCTGCATAAAACATAAGAGAATTTAACCAAGTATAATATTAGTATTGTCCTAACCTACTTTCAACATAGCATTTGGTCTGACTTATCTTTTTACTTATGTTTATTTTCCTGTAAACCCTCTTTTACTGCTTTGCCCCTCTGATCTTAATACAGTGGAAATATTTCATCTTTCTATATATCTCTCAACAGTAGTTTGAAATACCTGATTCAGATGAAACTCTCCAATTAGTGAATTGCAGGAAATGTGAAAAGCAAGAACAAAAATAGATACTGAGCTCTCTCTTGTGTTTGCCTTTTCAAAATTATCTCTCTTTGACCATTTTAACACCTGGCTTTGTATCATGTTGATGCTGTGCTAAACTCCAAAAGATTTGGCAGTGAAAACTTCCTGTTGTGCATCAGGATTTGATTTACAGGGCAAGAGTAAAGCCATCACAGCTTAGTAATCAGAGTGGTCATGCACAGAAAGATGACTTCTTAGCAAGTGGTGTAAAGCATTTGACCACTTCCATTAATCAGGAAAGGCTTTGTGGCTCATACAGGAGTTAGGGTGAGTAAGACATAAGTCAGGTTGCAGGACTTTTACTCACCACTACAACAATGGGATTTCCTGGCAACACATCTATTCAGTAAAAATGCTGTTTTTTTCTTTTGGGGGTATTTTTATTTTGGCTTGGTACTTGTTTTTTGGGAGATTTTTAGTAGGCTGTCTCTGTATTGGAAATAAATAGGCATTAAACAAGAATGTGAAATAACAAATAAAAGTTCAAAAGGAGTTTAGAAATTTCCTCAGCTGATCACTCTGCCTGCTTTAGTCATTGCTGGCCAGCTCACCAGACAGAGTGCTGGAAGGAATAGCTGAAGGGATCTGTTTCTCATGAAGGAGCAGCAGAAATCTGAAAGCCTGAGAGCTGCAGGTTCAGATTTGCTTTTGAAATGCTTTGTAGAAGGGAGCAAGGCCTGGTGACTTGCAAGGGAAGGCACAATCTAGTTTCACTTTGGTTTCTAGCAAGTAGCTCCTTGAACTCAGCTTAGATGTGAAATGGTAATAATGCCATAATTTTTAGAATAAAGTTGTTTGATGACTATTTTTTTTAATGCTGAAGAAATAATCCAATTAGCTACTTTAAAAAAATGTTACTGAAGTTGATTTTGCCTTAGAAAAACTTTTTTTTCCCACTTAATCAGTTACTGATGTTAACAGCTTCCTGATGACAATTTAATAAGGCATTCATTCTTGCTCGTAATAAAACACAAGTAGAAGGCATTTTAATAAACCTTTTTTTTTTTTTCCTGTGTGAATTTTAGATCCTGACAAGGGTAAGGACAGAATAGCAGCAGTTTACTTCGCTGCAGGATGATGCTGAAGACTGGTATAATTGTGTATTACCAGCTGAAACCTAAGAACTAGGTTGCTTTACAGAGCAACTGTGTTGTGATTGATGGTCAAATGCTCTATTCATAGGTGGTGCCATCTCCAGATGTGTTTTTTGAATACAGTTGAATTTGCAAAACTTTCTGATACAGACTCCACTTAAGCAAGAACAAGGTTTCTTCAGCTGAATGTCTGGAATTAGTTGGTGGTTGTGTCGCCAGTGAATGAGGGCAAAGAAACCCTCCCAATCTAGGACAGCTCTGTCAGTCACAGCCTTAAACAGTTTTGGTTTATAAGATAAGCTATTAACACAAGGGAGTGGGGAATAAAAGAAAAATGTGTGGAAATGAAAACAAGACTTTCTTCCCAGGGCACCACTCTGTCAGTTCAGGATTTTTCTGGGTTATTCTGATTCATTCATGGACATGATGCAAAGAAGATGTAGAATTATAAGGGAAGCTGAAAATCCAAATTAAGTTTCAGAGAAGAGAGAATACAAAACTGAGCATATTGAGAACCAGTGTGTCAGAATAAACATAGTCAATTAAAAAAATAACTTAAAGAGGCTTTGGCATTGGAAAAAGAATATAATACAAGAGATTTAGATCAGCATAAGAGATACTGGAGAACTCAGACTCCCTAAAAGCAAGAGGATTAGGGACATATTTGCATCTATGGAAAATTTGATCCCATTTCTCCTGAACATTGGAGGTGATCTCATTTAATTTGAGAGAAGTTTTAAGATCTCATTGTGAAATACTGATTCAAATGCCAGCAAAGGCAGAGTGATAGTGGTCACATTTCAATCTAATGGGAGAAAAGTTTATTTCACTTGCCATTAACAATTTCAGCTTGGGTGACAATAAAGTCGACAGTAATTTCCATTCAGATGTATATATGTCTTTAAGGATCTCAGTGGCCTTTGCACAGGGTAGGCCAAGATTCACAACACAGTTCTGATTTGTTATTAACAAATTATTATTAACAAAAGTTAATTTGTCTTAATTGATTAGATAGAAATATTATGTCTAGATCAAGCCATAAATAAGTGGCACATCCAAGAACTGGACTTTTGGAAAGTGATTATTGGTTCCTGCTTATTTGCAAACCTGTATTTGCAAGTCAGTCTGTTTCTTGCAGAACTCTGTTTGGATGCAGTAGTTAACCTGAACTGAAGGCTGAGTGGATGTTTTTTACAATGAATGCATATTGCCACCATTTCAAAGCAACACAAGATTTTGGATCTTTTGAAAAAGTTTGGGATATTACATCATGTAATACTACTGAGAAGCAAAGTGTAAGAAGTTGGTAATTCCTGAGATTGTGTCCTTGTCTTGGTATGACTTTTGTGGTTCTGTCACTGTCTGTGTGATTATACATTTATTTTTTAGTGTTGAACCATATTAACAGAAAAATGCAAGTAGGCACTTCGTTACAAAATAAAAACTTTGTGCAAGATCTCTCTCCTACAACTACCCACAATTAGATTCATTACACTTCAGGAATGATGGTATTTAAGGACTGTGTAAGACAACATTACATCACAGTGCTTTTACATTTGTCAGATCAACCCAGTGTCTTAATTTGAGTGCAGTTTGGGGCTTGGGGCTTAACAGTTAAAGAAACTCTTCAGGTGAGATAACATTAATATAATCTAATAACTAATCATTTCTGTGCTCATCTAATTAGCTTCATTCAGCAGTTGCTTTGAGGATACTTTCAGATGTGTTACAGTGTAAAAGTTGCATTGGTGTGGCCTAGCATTTTCAGAGACAGAATACAGAGTGGAGGTGGCTGAAAATGGTATGACAGCAAATCTTTGACTGAATAGGTCTTGTAGTTGGTTATTAACCATCAGGCACTGTTTTTTTTTTTGACAAATGTGATTAACATCTCTTGTCTTTCTACAACAAGGTTTTACAAGTAAACTTGGGCAGAAACTGCCACTGCTGGTGCTACTTGTTGGGGAAATTGGTTTATCTAAGAGTGTACCTATATACTGTTCCCTATTTGATTGGGTCACACAGAGTTTATATCCATTATTTTGTGTATGCTGTGCTTGCTGGTCATGTACAGGGCTACAGTCTATGTCAGGGTCCCTGGCAATGTATGGGGAAAGAGATTCTTGACATAAAATCAGTGCATTGTGGGTACAGGACAAAGGCCTAATTTTTGGGTTATGGTTTATTGGTTAGGCTATGATGGTATCCTGAGTTGTTTTATGCCAGATGACTGGTAATCAGGTAATCTGAGACTTTTATTCATGGGAATTTTGGATTTAAAGGGGAAAAAAAGAAGTATATATTTGTGAGCTGAAAACAATTAGACTAAATCGCTTTATGAAAGCCAAGCGTATTACAAAAAACCCAACCAATTCTTCCCATCTCTATTTTTTCTTGTATACTGTCTGTTTAGATGACCTATGGAATTTGGCTAAATAAAAAAATCCCCAAATATTTAGATTATGCTTGTTTCCGAAGTATATGGAAATACTTTTTATTATGAATAATATCATATTGGATTTTTGAACAAAAATGTAATAACCATGATTGGCATGTCACTGCCTTTAATTTCCTTGTATGGTGCAGATTGCTGTTCATGTCCATTTTATGTACTGGGTCAGCAAACACGAGCATGCACAAGCAGCATGAGGAAAGGGTAATCCATCTGACTGCATGAAAACTCTGAGGAAATACTGATAAGTAAAACAGGTCATAAATTCTGCGTAGAGAACTGTTCACATTCATGGTTCCAAAGATTAAAATTGAGGCTCCTTCTGTCCCACCCATAAATGACTTTTGGCAGTAGAAACACGCTCAGTAAAAATCTGCTCACAATCCTTATTGCCAATCCATATCTGCCTCCTCTGTCTTATTCTACATACCAAGAGACTCCAGTCTGTATAGAGCATTGTTCTCAAATGTTGTATTTCTTTAATGCAATCTGTCTTTTCAAATTTAGTAATAGTAATTCCTGATAACTGAATGCTGTTGTTAAGTCAGGATTAAGTGCATGTGATTCATAGTCAGCATGAACAGATGATGTGGAACACAGGGGACAGTCTGTTTGGGACTGCTTTTTCCTGTCTGCAAATAAGTTGGGACCAATGGAAAATATCAGGAAAGTTTAAAGAATACTAGCTCTTTTTCCTGCATCATAGATTACTGAAGTCCAGCATCAGTGTAGAGTGGGGAGCACAGAAAAAAAAAAAAATAAATTGGAGGAAAACTTGTTAATTCCATCTTGTAATTTTTTCACTTACTGAAAACAAGCAATTTTAGTTATATCTGTCAGGCTAGGAGAAGGTGGAGGACTCTGCTGAAGGTTGAGAACAGGCAACACACAGGTGAGAAGTTAGTGTAGAGATATTTTCAGAGACCATGTAGAGGTTCCAATCACAGTGCAATTAATCTTATCTCATTATAGCCAGTTAAAAAGTTTGTGTCTAGTCTTAGTTGCTTTGGCTTCTACTATAGCCAGATGGCAGAGAAATACTTTTTGAAAGTCATTCCTTTTCTGAGATGTTTATGTAAATGTAGAATGATTCACCCTCTGGAGGTATGTGCATCAGTTACTTAAGAAAGGGGAGATGAACCATCAAGTTTAACACCTAATTTTCAGTCTCTAAAAGCAGTTGAGGTGAATTTTATCTAGAGTACAGAACTTATACTTGGAAAAATACTCTTTTCATGTGCTTATAACTAATGTTATCATTATTATTACAGATTGCACATCTGTGTTCCAAAGTACACTATTTAAATCTTTTGAGGATACTTTGAAAGCGACCAGACATAGCCCTGATAAGGCTGATGGATCTGGGCATACTTTTATCAGAGGGCTATCCTATTTTTGATTCTTGAAACAGATTGGTGATATAACATTATGGAAAGAGCCTGAGAAGTGATGAGGAGGAGTGATGGACTGAAATGAATCGGTTGCATAGAAATGGAGATACCTCTGCAAAGGAGACATGTTCCACTTAGATTCTCACAGCTTTCTTCTTAGTGCTGCAGAGATAGTAGAGAGATAGATCAATATCTAGAACTAATTCTTTGAATCAATGTATTGAATATATGGCAATGCAACTCTATATATTCACATAGGCCTTATATGTACACACAAGGAGAAATATTTAATGATGATGGACAATCAGCTGTACCTGCATATAGATCAAAAGTTCTCTGCTGTCTCATCTCAGCAGCATCTCATTACAGATGTACACAGCACTTGCATTCAGCTGCCAGCATTAAACTCTCTCCTCCTCCACTTGCTGTCACAGCATTTCTGAAGAGAAGGGCAACTACTTATATACTTAAAGAAACAAGATGTGAAAACGAGTAGTTCAGCCAGCATAAAAATGTGTGGTTCGTTGCAGTCAGTGTTCTCATGCTTTGTTGCAGAGTATCACATACATGGTTTCAGGAAAGTTTCGCTTGAGGATTTACCACCTCCCTCACATGAGTCATTTTTCTTCTTGTTAGGACCTGAATCCCATGGGGAAAGATAGTATCAAGGAATAGAGGTTGCTGCTTAACAATGTGAAATAAGTAGGAAGTCTTATAGTAAGTTTCAGCCTTATTCAGGTTGGGTGTGCAGTCTGCAAAGGGTGCTGCTCGTTGGCTGTAGTCCCTGTCATCTCTCTGATGAATCCCCTCTTGAGCTGTAAACGACTTTGCTTGGCAAACTGTCTTGAAGTAGAAATGTTTGGAAAGCACTGCAACTGTCACCTGTCTGACCAGTCTGCTTATTTTCACTCTGGACGTTGTGCTTGCTGTCTCAGCTAAGGGGGATCTGGAGATTGTTCTGAATATACCACACAGATGTGTGTTGGTGCTGACAATTTGGTTGCTGCCATTTGTATTTCATATCAGACAACCCCAAGAACACAGATGTATATATTATACCAGAGTAAGGAAGAGAAAGCTTCAGGCAAAATAGAACAATATCCTACAAAATAGAGGACAAAAGATAGCTTAAATGCCTGTCAGCCAAAAATATAAACACTCTGATGTACCAGGGTAACAAGCATATGGGAAATAAACCTATTAAAAGAGTGACTAATTTGTGCATCTGAGTGTCTAAGGTCTTTACAAAATACCACCTTTTTCACGTAAATTAATTTCCTTTCCAAACGTTCAAGTTGGAAAACCCCAAATTTGGGGCTTTAAAAATCACTAGATATGTCTAAAAATCTAAATCCCAATCTTATTTTTGCTGGTTTCTTTTAGAAGCACTCTCCTCTTTCTTTTCTTTCTTTTCTTTCTTTCTTCAGAGCTTAATTATTTTCTCTGAAATAGCCACTTTCTAGGTCTGAACATAATGTAATAATTCAGTTTATCCCACCAAAGGCATGAGCAAGGCTTTTTCTGATGAACTTCATACAATATCTGTCTCTTCAAGTTCTTCAACAGACAGCTGAGAGAGATGCCCTTAAACTTGAATCACCCTCCAGGGACATTTTTCTCTCAGTTGCATATTGAGAGACCTGTGGTAATTTAGTTCCCAAGTGGCACCTACATTTAGGTACAATGAATATAGGGCTTTGTTTTTAAGCATAAAATTTGCTTCTGATAGCTCACTCAGCTTGTCCTATTAATCTCTTTTTTGGTTAAGGATTATTTACACTTCCATTCAGTGCAATCAAACCATTGCTGAAGAGTCCAATCTGAAATATCTTACAAAATCAGTTGAGTAGTTTGTATGCACAAAGTATCTGTGATAGTTCTAAGAGAATAATCTATAAGGCTTTTTAATATCAATAGTTTTAATGTTACCCATCCTGTGGGTCAGTGGAGGTTGATTACCATTTGTACCTCACATGTTATTTCTCTTGTAGCTTCTTAACCAGACAAAAGACTATTGATCATCCTCAAGAAAGTTCATAATAATACAGAAATTTTCTCTTGTCTCATTACATTAAAAGCAAGAATAAAACAATTTAACTCAGAGAAAAGCAAATCACCAAGTTGTTAATATTTTTGTGTTCTTTTGAATTGGTTTTAAACCACAAACTTAATTTAAATTGTAGCCGGATGAACTCAGTCCTTTTTCTTCTGAAATTTACTGGTTGCTCACATGAAACCAGTGCTTATTTTTCACTTCCTCTCCACTGTGGCAGCTGTGCTACAGCATAGAGCATGACTTCTTAAAGTCTTAGTGCTGCTTGCACTAAGTGTTCTCCTATTGTACCTCCTTTGTTAATAGTTCTTCCAAATTAACTTTTTAAGATTAAAGAACGTACATATTTTATTATTGAATATAGTTTTGCAGTGTCTCAAGTAAAAATGTAGCATACTGTAGAGAATAGTCTGATTAAAAAGAAACTTAAATGTTCTACCATTTTAGGACTTACCAACTATTAAATCTAAGTACTCAAATGACTATCTGTGATGCTAGATGCTGTACAAGTGGGATAGTAATCTAGATTACATTCTAAAACACTTGTGATGTAAAAACAGCCTCAAATAAGTGAGGAGAGAAGGAAGAGGCTCACAGATAAATATAAATTCTTATCTGTGTTTATATTAGAACATAACTGTTTAAATGTTGAACTTCTCTTGGCCTTGGTGTAGTAAGCTAACATTTCTGGTCAGATAACCAACCAGACATTGCTCTTCAGATGGGGCAGTGAGAGCCTTTTGGTGCCCTAAGGATGGGGTGAAGAAAGAGTGCATGTTTGGGAGAGGAGAGGAGTGGAGGAGTGAGCAGCAAGGCTCTGCTATTGCTCTGTGGACAGTGGAGCAGTGTTAGCAGCTGATAAGTCAGGGCTGTGCCTGTCTGAAAGAGCTGGAAGTTAAAGGCTAGGAATTTGAACTCAAGCGAATTGAAGGAAGGATGTTCAGAGAAATGGACAAAAAATTTATTCACAGCTGTCTCTTCTATTTGGCATGCCCTAATTGCTATGATTGTTTTTTATGCAGTGCTTTGATGATTAGGGGAGTCTTTTCCAAACAAAGTACACATTGAGGATGATACTGCAAAGTTATCTGGAAGTGTTTGTATGGAAACGGCTGCAACACAAATGCCACAGTCACTGCATTCACTTGCTTGACCAAGTAGCCAGCAATTTTACTTTCTTATTGAAAGAGATCTTTTCTTCCTTACTCTACAGGAGAAAAACAGAAAAACAGTACAAACTCTCTTATTCTGTGCTGTGTCTGTGAGTTACTGTGCTTAGAACTAACATTTATCTCCAAAGATTTCAGTGGCAGCTTGTAAGGATCAAACTAATAGAAGAGATGCAGGGAGAGAGTTTGGGGACCCTGAGGAGGCAGGAGGGGATCAGAGCTATAGAGGATAGGGCTGTGCATCCCAGCAGTCAGTACAAAAAACATTCACATGCACAGTGTGAGCCATGACAGTGTTCACAGTCACAGCCAAGTAACTTCTCAAGTGACTCTGTGTGCATGTAAGATCCCGCTCTTTCTATATTGATACTTGCAGACCTTATGATGTTAATCCTGAAAAATGCAGTGCAGATATTTGAAAAAGAAATTAGAGCTTGACTCTTACCTGGTCATATACCAGAGTAATTCCACTCATTTATTGCAATGTGTTACACTTGTATAACTGACCCAATTAGAGTCATGGTCTGGCTAAACAATAAAATAAATATAATAGCTTTTGGTGATTTAGTTTTTCCTATGTTTTTTAAAAAACTGTTATCTAAGAGTTGTCTCGAAAGTATTCTGAACCAGCTATCAAAATACCACTTTTTTATTTTCCCTTGGCTGTTGTTTATATGAAATGCTGAAAACTTGATAAATTTGGAAAGGTGCTCTAACATTAATGATTTACATAACATCACTGGAACCACCCACTGTATTAGAAGGATGTCCTTTCTGATTCCTGATTTATCCTTGCACAAAAGACCCAGATTGTTGTCCAATCTCTAGTGCTCTAGAAGAGCTAGATGGGGTGGTTTCTGAAGCACATCAGCGAGCTGTTGGTTTGGTTGGCGAGGATGACTACTTGGAAACAGCACCAGATGAGTCATCCTCCCTCCCTGCCTTCAGGGAATGAACATTTTCCTTACCCTGCACTTTCAGATCTTGTCAGGCTGCTCTTGACAAGTAAGGCTGTGGGAAGCATTGCTGGCACGGGCTTCTCCATGGGAGGCTCTGGCTCTGCACCTTCTTGAGGACTAGTGATGTTGTCAGAGCAGATTTCTTTCCCCGAGGCTAGTGAAAAGTTCTCCAGCAGTGTAATCTCTGTCTGTGGGGTCTTTAACATATGGGAAAGTGGCTGACTTCAATCTTTGCTGTTTGAGTCCTACTTCACTGGTATATAAACACTAATAGATGCAGTAGCAGCATCAGTAGTATGCTGATTTCAAAACAGTAGTAAAATTTCCATGTATGTTTTTAAAATACATTTTTCAGCTACTGACTTATCTGAGGATAGCTAAACCAGCAGAAGTTTGAGAGTCTACAAAGCTCATGAAGCATGTATGATGTTTATAAAGCTAGTTAACACCTATTCCCCATTCCTGTGACTTCAAATTGTCATAGTCCCTCTAATAGTGATACATTTTTATAAAGCATGTTGCCCATTGGAACACCAGAGGAGTCTGGTTTCTTAGTATTTTGTGCCTTTTTGTGATCACTTGCTTGGATGTAAAGTCTAACCAGAGGTGAGCTCACTTCAATGTGAGTCTTTTTTTTTTTTTTTGCCTGGCTGCCTATTTCCATCTGCATGGTGGGCAGAGGTGGGGAGTAAGAACATAAAATCTTTGGGAACTCTAAGATTCCTTCAGATTTCATTCAAATGAGCCAGCATGTTCAAAAGCTGATAGGTGTATACATGAATGGAATACAATACCTTAATCCTATTTGCATTAGGAAATCAATTTAATATCTAGTGTCAGAGTAGTGTATATGTATAAGGAGTGAAAACCCATTCTGTTTTACTTCTGCCTTGTCATAGGTCATCTTGTCTGTATGCAGTCTCCACACTATATATGGAGATGTATATGTATCTCTATAACCATATGTATATATATTATACATATATATAGTCTACAGTTTTTACAGTTCAGATTATTTCTGTCTTCCTCTCAACTGCTTTGCTATTTATCAGATTCCCTGAAAATACCTTTCAAAGTCTTGGAGCATTTTCTTATTTACATGCTTGTCATAGAGTGATTTTGCTATTTGGTGTGACTCTTGAAGATCTTACTCTTTATTGAGGGAAAACTCACATTCTGAATTTAGCTAGACTTCATATAAGTTAAGAAAATATCTGTCCTGTGGAAAGTCACATATTTTCCAGAGCAGTACCAAAAAAAACCCCAACCACTTATCTTTAAAGTTTATATCATTAACCTTAGTTTTGGCTTTTCAAACACAGGTGTGTGTGTGTGTGTGTGTGTATATATATTTGAGCATTTCTTGTTTTTCTTATAGGCAGTAAAAGCTGTACATAATGCCAACATGAGCAATGCTTAGCTAAATAAGCAAAGAACAGCTTTTAGGGACAACCATTCAATTTTGAATCTAGAAATAGGAGTTTTAGTTGTTCAGTGCACAGTTCCTGTGTTTGAATGTGGTGGCATTATTTGAGAAGCCAAAAATACAAAACAACATTAACCATTTGGCATACTTCACAGCAATTCAGTTGGAGAGGAGGAAGAGAATCTAACGGTCAAAATATTAAAAGCAGCTGTGGATACCTCAAGCAGGTTTCAAACTTTAAGAGAAGTGCATATGGCTTTGAAAGTGAACAGGGAGGAGTGCTGGCATTGGCTCATACAATTTTTGAATGGCAAGGAACATAATATTTCAGTAAGTCTTAGTCAAGCTGTTTTAATTAGCCTACAAAAGAAAAAAGATCTTATGAACTGAAAACATCTTGCACTGAGTGGGTAAACTTGATCAGTTTAGTCTGAATTACTTGGCTTCAGTCTACATGTCTCATTTGATGTTTGTTGGCCTTTGTACAACTACAGAAGAGTCATGTAGGAGAGAAGGGTTGGAAGCTCTGTAGACTGTTCTTTTCGGAGACATTTGTCCCTCAAATTTGTGTACTTGAGCCAGAGAGTTCAGGGTAACACTTTGAAAAATAGTGCTTCTTGAAGCATAGCCATATTTATCTGGCATGAACTCATATACAGTGGATGCAACACTGGCACAATTACAAAAAAGGAACTGATTACAAAAGTGTATGGAGTGGTGGTTTTAATAGGGTCACAGTTTATTAAAATCATAGCAAGCAGAAAAGGAAAACTCTTTAGAAAAGTGATATCTTATTTCTCCTCCCACCTTCCCCCTATTTGTATGTTAACCTGTCACTATCTATTTTTACATTTTAAATCCAAAGAGGCAAAAAAGACAGGAGATATTTAAATGTTTCACCTCTATCAGGCTCTTCAGCCATGAAAAAATGAAAGTTCATTTGGGTAAACAACCGTTCTTATTAGGGCCATAGTACCCAGCTCTGGAAGATTAAAATTAATAGTCTGTGAAATGCTATCAGTTGTCCTTCCTCAGAATAGCATACATCAGGCAGCATTCACTGCATATGTAAAATCTGGAGATACTCTGAATGTTACCTAGCAGATGCAGATTTTCTAGCTTTTTAGGGCCTAATTTAAATTATTAGTGAATCAAGGCCAAAAGTCCAATATATATATATATATATATATACATACATATATGTAATGCTGAATTAGAAAAGACTTTGGATGTCTGCAAGTGCACAGAGACTGTCTGATCTGAACTCTTCTGACATTAGCCACCTGCTGCATAGGACTAGTAAAATACAGTTGCAGAAGCATCCTGTTCTTTTTACATTCCAGACAGAGAAGCATTGCAGCCAAGTTTTGAAAACTGAGCGGGAAACAAAAAGGAGCCAATAAGAAAAACCCTCTAGAGATTTGAAGTGTTTTTCCTCGTGGTTGTTTACAGTATTGTCAAAAGGTATAATTGTGCTCTTACAAAACAGAGTGGAGCTACATTCCTCCTAGCCATTAAAAAAATTGGTAGTTGGATGTGGTCCAAAAAGCAAGTTATGGGTGGACCAGTTTTATCAGCTGATCAAAGGAGCAGCTGGGTTTGAAATTATTTAAATCTCTCATACTCCAAATTACAAAGTAATTCACTCTTAATCCCAAATATATTTATATGAATTGAAGGTATTTTTTTCCCCTTCTTTTCCCTTCTTTCTGGTGTTTTCATAGTAGAGGTTTGGTATTCTTGCAGGTTTTTTTAAACTTGGCTTTTTGTAACTCTTAAGGGGCTTCTCCAGATGTTGGATGATCATTAAAATGGATTCTGTTCCAGTTCAAAAGTCTTTGGAGAAGCACCGAGTAAGGCAACAGTCCATTGATTCCCTCATATTAGACTCAGTGTTGGGTTCATTTCATGGACTTAAGTTCAGAAAGCAAAAATGTGCAGCTGTTAGCTCATTTCTTAACAGTGCTTTTGGCCAAAGAAGACTTTTATGTACTATTGCAATTACATTCAGTTTCTTTGTGGTAAAGATAAAGGATGCTCTTTGCTTCCTTCAATAATTGTTGTGTGAATAAGATGCACCGATGATGAATTGCTTTAAAATCCACATTGACAAAATTGAGTTTTCTGCCATTGGTGAAAGACAGCATGCTGAGACTTTGCTGAGTCTGCTGAGTAATTTCATCGTGTTTAGGTTGGCTTGTTTTTATGTTTGGGAGAAGGAAAAAAGAGAACAAGAGTCAACTTTAAAATTCATTTTAAGAGCAGGGTAATCCCACATAAAGCAAGAACACGTTACAATGGAAGGAAGTAAATTCAAGAACACAGAGGTTATATCCCATTTCCTTTGCTTTTTACACCGGCACATAGTAATTTAATAGACTGGACTAGAGAAGTGGATAGGGGAAATGTCTTTTTTTTTTTTTTTTCCCTAGGAAAGGCAAATTTTTTTACCTATTGATTGCTAGCTGCAACCTTAGTTCTTACCTAATGCATGCATAGATAATCAGGTGTGTAATTTTGGGGTTAGTGAATTGTTCAGTACAGCGCTTTATTTTTACCCTAATGTTTTTTTCCATTTATTAAAACAAAGTGATTCTTATTATCTTAGTGAGACCATGACAATGCCAAGGGAATTTAAAATACTGCATGTTAAACAAGCTTCTAGAGTGTAGAGCTAAACATGACAGATTTTTAATTAATACTCAAGATATTTTAATGCTGGTTTTAAGTAATCCTCCTGCAAAAAATAGTGGTTTGCATTTGAATTCTATTTTAATTTTGCTGTTTCATGACCATCAAAAGAAAAAAAAACCCAGTTCATGTTAGAGCTATTTCCATCACATGGAAATAGTCATGAAAGAAGTTTTGTTTTTTTCCTAAGAACTCAATTTTACTGAGTGTGCTCATGTGGCTTTACTCACTAACACTACCATTATTGTCACCCTTGTAAACTGGGTAGGGTAGTAATCAGCACATCTCAATTGTTAAATCTTACAGTATGCTACATCTTACTGCATTAGATGTTCTTTCAAAAACAGTATGACAAAGCCACCTAAAATGAACACATTTAGCTTTAAAGTAGAAAATGTGGTTTGAAAATAGCTTTCTATAGCTTACCTCATTTTCATGGTTTACTGGGAAAAGTATTTGATTGCTCAGAGAAATCTATGGCAAATTCTTAGGGCAGTCCTGCAAATAAGGCCAGTAGCCCTGAAAGACTCTAAACATATATTACATGAATAAATTACTGCATTGCTAATTACCACTAATCCAAGGGTACAGAGGTATACTTCCTTGCTGTCCTGTGATCACTCCATCTGTACATCTTTAATTCTAACAAAAATGCAAGAAATATTAACCACTAGCTTACTTCAAAGTAACTGGTTCTTGTTCCCAAAGTTAATTACAAATATCACTTTCTGGGGCACATGGTGTGGATGGGAACCACTGGTGCTGTGTGTAGCAGTCATTGGTATCGAAGGCAATGACTTCAGGGGGGTCTGGATTAAAGCAGATCTGAGATGGGGCAAAATTCACATCACACCTGACATCACTTTGGTCTGAGTATTTTATCTGTGAGTCCATCTGGGATGCATGTATGTCCAAGGACAGAATCTGGTCCTTTAACTCTTTGCCAGAGGGTAAAGATTTGAAAGTCTCAGCGGCCTCACAGTTGTTATTCATTCTAATGAAACTATCCTAGCACTTAGAGAATTTATTTATAACATGTATTAGGAGTTGTCTTTTTCCTTCAGAAGGCTGCACATGTGCACAGCAGCAGTCTTGTGGTGGTTGGCAGGTATCCTTCCTCACTCAAGCATCAAACTGTTACTTTTTTTGCCTGAAATTCCTATACTGTTTGCCATCTGGTTGACCATGTTCTTTTGTTTTCTGACAGCAGGGAAAATCTATATAAATTGAATAAGGAAAGTTTTTGAAATCTTATTTGACTGTACTGCTTGCTGTGTGTAGTTCTGTGTTTCAAATCATTATATATTTATTTTAAGTGTAGTACTTAAAAAAATGTACTATTTGCATATCAAAACATGTAACATAACAATAGATGTGAACATGAGGATACCTTTTATAGATCTACTCAGAAAATATAGCTTCCTTGCAGCCTCGTTTTCATGGAAAAATTTCTTCCCTGAGTTGGACAAGGAATTTTTCTGATAAGTATTAGAATATAATCTTCCTATTGTTCCATTGTTCCTCTAGACCTCTTGCATTGTGCCATTTGGTGAAATCAGTATCTTTCTACACCTTAGGAAGGCCTAACACTGAAATTTTTTGCTCCCCAGCTGTTCTTTGTCAACAGTAAGGGCATGGTCTTTGAATCAGCAGTGTTAGCCAAACGTGTATGCTTTTTTATATCTCTTATTATTCAGCAAATACTATTGAAACAGGCTATGGCATGTCTTCTTAAGTTTCTTTCTGTGATTTTACTTCTCAGATTGACTTCAATTTATCAAAAAGGTATTTTCATTTCCTTCACTGTCAATATATGGTATCTACTTCAAGGGTATGATAATTTACTGATGTGCTGAGGATTTCTGTACATCTCCATGACTCTCTACTTTTAATCTTGTGGAAAGAGTCTTGGAAATCAATTTCTGTGCATGCCTGTGTGTATGTCAGGCTGTCAGGAAATGCAGGTCCCCACGCATTGAATGACACTCTGTAAAGCTGAGCAGCTCTGTGAGTCCTTGGTGTACATGATCAGGGTACTGCAACTTCTATAACTCATGATTGTGCCTAAAAGACTTTGGAGACAAATCTATTCCTCATAAAAAAAAAAATAATGCAAACCAACATTTATTCCTACCAATTTTTGCATGCCTTCCACTTGAACAGAAGGAAAACTGCAAATTTCAGACATGGTCGTTGAGGCAAATTAGAAGAGCCAAGAGTCTTTGGTCCCTATAGTAGCTTTGGGATGGAGCAGTGATTTGGATCTCATTACTTCAGGCCAAGTTAAAAGATGGTCAACCTCTCCTCGCTGCAGGTGGGAAGATGGATGACCTTAGCAGGCATTAGCCCTTTCAGAGTTCCTGTGTGCTTATGACATGATTCCCTCTCCTCTACCACCCACTCACATCTGTTTAAAGATTTGGTATAATTTCATATATCAGCACAACTCCAGAGACAGCTCAGAACTTCCCTTCATGGTGTCTTGCAAGCTGGAAAGAGTTGCTTTGGCACCTCCTCTACTTGCTCCCCACTCAACAGGAAATAAAAGAGGCCTCAATGAAGGTGTTGGCTGCTTTTCTCAGTTTTCTCTGTCCCCTACTGAGAGCCTCTGGGGAGGATGGCTTTGATCTTGGAGTGGAAGCTACTTGTTTGGGTCACTAATTCTAATTTAGACTTTCTAAAACAGACTTCCTGAAAGGCAGCTTGAAGCATCATTATGAGTTATAAACCGCATGGCAATGCTGTCTAAAGCAAGCTGACATGCTTTCAGTTCAGTCTAGGTATCTCTTTTCATGCTAAATATTTCTTTTCTGATGAATAAATAATGTTTCGGTTTCATACATTTTTATTTTACCTTTTCTTTCCTTTACATGGGAGAGGGTATAAAACTGACCTTTGCAGAAACCCACTACAAACACTTGGTGTAGATATTTTATATGTCACTTAGCCAAATCATAATCCATTTAAAGTGTGGCAGAGATGAAAAACAGCTCAGATTTTACATGGAACAAAGAAAGGCATGATTATTAATTCTGAATTCTGAGTTCCCTTATTCCAGTTTTCTTTTTACCACAAATGATACTGAATTGTGAACAGTGTTACTCTTGAATGGTTATGGTCTTCATTCTCCTGAGTGGGCAGGTGAAATAAATGGTGTAATGCATACCATCTGGTTATGCTATATCTTCCATTAGCATCTATCATTATGGTAGCTGTTCAGATGTAACAGCTAAGGAATGTATGGGTTTGACCATTTTGGTTAAGTGGCATTTTATGACTGATATGTGCCACTTCTCTCATGCTGCTGTTATATATAAGCGAAGAATGCTTATAGATTGGCCTCATCTGTTCATTTGAGAACCTTACTGAAAGTTCTAGTTATAGGGTTTTGTGGAGAAAACCACTCAGGCATGATCTTATTTCTAAAAACTGAAAAGCCTGTTTGATATTAACAGGGCTGTGCTGATGACAAAGAAATTTCATCAAGCAACTTTCCAAAACCTTTTTTACCTTCACAGGTGTGTTATGCAACTTACAGATCACACTGTAATGAGTCGATGTTAGGTTCTCTTCAGCACACATGAAAATTGGGAAGGCATATTCTTATTATTGAAAGTTTGGATGGAGAGCCACCCTTGACAACACATGCATATCTTTTAAACAGGTGGAAATGTCAGTACCTCTTTAAGAAAGCTCCCTAATATTAAGCAAAATGGTTTTATCTTCAAGGTCAATTTGGATGGGATGCTGGGCAACCTGATCTACTTGAAAATGTTCCTGCTTATTGCAGGGGGATTGGACTATATGAACTCTAAAGAACCCTTCCAGTCCTAACTGTTCTATGATTCTATGATGATTCTACAACTTCCTTCTACCTACAGAATTTATGTAATCAGATATATTAAAAGATGTAGCTGTTGCCAACAAATGCCAAACTTCTGCTTAAGCCTGTAAATGGATGTGTTGAAAATATGAAAGAAAAAAATAATGCAGATGAGAATGTCACTAGTTAGGATCACCTCTGTAGCAGAACTACCATTTTGTATTTGTTTGCACACACATTCACAGTCCAGGAAGAACTTTGGGATGATTAATAACTAAATGGCTTATTGAATAATAGCTTATTGAATAGTATTCAAAGTAATGCAGGTGGCTTGTTTCTTAGAATGTGCTTCTAGAATTTTTTTCATGGCCTTTGTAATTTCTGTACAAGCATAGCTGACACATATGTATGTAAAACATTCTGAAAGGGCAAAACAGGATTATAAACTTAATTTACTGAATTGTCACCTTGTGCCAGTTACTTACAGACTGTTACTCCTTTTCTCTGTTTCACCAAAGAGGCATCATCGCTGATAACTAAATAATTCCTCTTCTCACTGCCTCTAAGTTTGCTCTAAATGTGTTCTGTCTGTAGAGCCAGTTTCAAACCCACTTCTGTGTAAGGCACAGTGACATTACAGACTTGAAGACTGCATAATTTAAAGTGACTGCAGAGTCCATCCATGAGAAGCAACTCATTTAAGATCATGACTTCCAAAATTAATGAGAGCTAGAAATAAGCAGAGTAGATGAACATGAAAGTCATCATCATCTCTCAAATACTAGGCATAAGGATTAAGAAGCTATTCATAGTATGCTAATACAGAAGATTTATAATGTATATTTAGGTATATAGTGAATGAAAGCTGCCTGATAACTTTTTTTTTCCTTTTACAACAAGCTGGAGTTAGCCTGTGATAAGTCTCAGAAAGTAAGAATCCATTTTCCTGTGGAGCTGACATATTTAAACTTTCAATATTATATTCATAGAATTTTGTAGGAAGCAGTGTAAAGAAGGGAGGAATGCAAAATCTTGTTTTAAATAAGTATAATGATGCTTCAGAGGTAAAACATACACATATTTGGACGGAAAGAAATATTTTAGTTCACTGACAAATTCCCTTTTAAATTGGTCTCAAACAGAATGAAAAGCAGGTATGTGCTTTTGTTTGGGAAACATGAAGGGAATTATTTCTTATCATTAAGAACAGGTCAGAAATTTCCTTGGCTAATCAAATTTATCTCTTTTATTATTATTCACTTGATGAGAGCTATTATGGAGATTTATGAAATGAATCATTCTTTTGAACTTTTATTGCTAAATCAAGTTGAGATATCTCCAAAGACAATATTGTTACTAATACTGTTAATATTAGTTTTTAGTATAATCTGGCCAGACATCATCTCATTTTCACCTGCTCTTTTAATATATCTGATTACATAAGTTCTGTAGGTAGAAGGAAGTTATAGAATCATCATAGAATCATAGAACAGTTAGGATTAGAAATCATGGAAGGGAGAGAAGGCTTGAAGAAGAACTGAATAAAGTCAGTCAAATGCAGAAGGTTTATTTTTGCAGGAGGTGGCAGAGATACTATGGAAGGGGAATTAATCCCATTCAGTGGCAAGACAAAGAGAGATACTGGAAAAAGAAGACATCTGTTGGTTAAGTAGAACATAGATTGGCAAGAGATGAAGTGGGACAAATAAAGAAAAACTTTAAATATCTCAGAGGAACATATTTTAAGTTATATTTTGGAAAGGACACAGTGAGGACTGCAATGCATTTTGATCTGTATATGGAAAGATTATGCCAAATGAGGAAAATTTAACTTTCTGGAGTGGAATTTAATATTAAAGAATGAATATATACTATGCAAACAGTGGAAAAGTGTGCACAGTTTCTTTCAGAGCTGGGCATCTGGTTGTGAAAGTAAAAACCAATCATGATTCTGGATTCTACATAAAGATCCATGTTCTCAGCCCCAGGTGTAGAAAGGGATGTGATGCAAGGAATCTCCTTCATCAATGGTGTTGATTAACAGTGGCTGGATTTCTAACTGGTGGAACAATGGGTTTTGATACATTAAGGAAATGCGAAGTGATCCCTCCTGACATGAGGGAAGTGGAAACATAAGGTAAAGCAGCGTGTTACCTGTGTCTTAACAGTAATCTTGGAAACAGGATAGAGGTAAAAACAAAGTAGTTAAAGCTGAAAGGTACTATATTTATGTTGAAATCACAAACTGGATCTTTAAGAAAACTCTCCAGACATTTTAATCTCACTTTTTATCCAGTAACAGGCATACTTAAGATTTACTTAAGTGCAAAATTCTGTAACTGTGCATAGCTTGAAGTGTTTTTTCCTGATTGAACTCAATAGCTGTTTTCTTCTTAGGGCTTTCAGGGATTTGCTAGTCCCCAGGAGGTTTTAGTTCTTAATCTCCAAATACACCTTGCAACAGTGACTTCAACAGATAGTTTTATTTTCTTCTTTATTTCAAGCTATAAAAGAAGGAGGACATCTACTTTTTGCTAAGTAGTTGAATACTGTGTTAAAATTTTGTACTTACAGTGAGAACCAGCAGACATGAGTTTTAGGCTTTGTAACAGCATTCAGAAAAACTCCTTTGTTTGTATCCTGTGTTGTGTTTGTTTGGGGTTTTTTGTTTGGTTTTGTTTGGGTTTGTTTTTGTTGGGTTGGGTTTTTTTTGAGTTGTTGGGTTGGTTGTTTTTTTTGGTGTGATAAACTTGTAGGAACAAGTGCGTCCTCTCAACGCACAGAGGAGGAACTTGGTAGCTAATGAAAAGTTAAATAAAACACATTCCCTTTGTGTATGTCCCCTACAGTATGGTGAATATTTGACTTTCTGTGTGAACGATGTGATCTCCAAGTTTCTATGTACTTTTAAAAGGCACTTCTACAGAAAATGAAACATGTTCCTATTAACTGAATATATTTTAAAAGTCCCCAGTATAACAAATATGTCCATGGAAGAATAGGTTCCTGAAAGCCAGATATATGAAATAACAGGATAAGGGCCCTTGAATGCTGCTCCTTGTGAAAGCTTGTGCAGTAAAAGTGAAGAGGTAGACCACCAATGAACAACTTGAGAAGTTTTATTGCAAACATTACTTCTGCAGGATTAGATGACGTGACAGTTTTTATAATACTCTGAACTTTGTAAGAAAGAATAGAAAGGGACAGCTTGCTTTGTGAGAACAGAAATTTCCACAACCAATCCCTCGGTTTTCTCTTTTGTTTTCCAATAGGGCAAAATGGATTTAATATTAGAAATATGTTCTTTCTGGATCCAATTTCAGTCTCAGCCACACTCCTTAAATAAGAAGCTGTAATCCAACTGACCGCTCATGCAAGTTCCCTCTAATATATCTGTAAATGAAAATATGTGTATGAGCACAGACTGCATGAGTTTAACTAAATTGGCTTGAAATGTACATATTTTAGCTAAGTGAGTGCAGGATTTTGTGCAGACAATGTCTATATCACCTGCCTATGTGTTCTGTTTTAGTTAGGAAATATCAGAAAGGAATGTCTGTGAGGGGAGGAGAAAATTCTGTTATAATCAGTTATTAAAGGATTTTAATACAAAGCAGATTATGAAGGGAATAACTACCATTCTTCAACTGGTTAGTATGAAGGCTACTAAAAATCTGGGGCTTTTGGAAAACCAAAACAAAACCCCTTCTTGCTAGGAAATATTTTTCTGTCTTAACAGAGGAAAAATAAGAAATATCCATGTGGGGAGTTTCAGTGGGACTGGATGTTCTCAGGCCCTGGTTGAGGATAACATTAACCCTGACCAGCTTGTTGGGTACCCTTGAGATGAGAAAGGTGTGCAGGCTGAGATATAAGGGGAAGCTGAAGAAAATAATGAGAAGAAGCAAGTAATAACAGAATGCAGGTGTTCTGATGACGTTAGATACCTGGCAGCAATATAACTTAAGCAATAATGAGATGGAAAAACAAGGAGATAGCAAAATATAGCCTATAGAAAAATGACACACTTGCTTTGCCTGCTTAGCTGAACATATAAAAGATGGCTGGGAAAAGAAAAAAGTGGATTCAGCTTCAGCTTGTGGCTTTGCTTTTCTACCTTGAACTCACATATTGTCATGTCTGTCTGAACTTCAACATACCCATAAAGAGAAAAAAATATCTGAATGTTTAATGCTATAATTTAAAGCATTTCAAGGAAAAGTACCCAAATCTGCTTCTTGATTATACACTTTCAGTGAGTCAAAAGGGGATAGGACATGCACATCCAAAGGACAAAATTTATGTCATGGATATAAGGAAATGTAAACTCCATATAACCATCTTCATAATTATTGTAAAAACAAAGGTGGCTGAATTTAGAAAGTGCTTGTAAATGTGGTGACAAATAATAAAAATTTGTAACAAGTAACAAAAAATACAACTGAAAATTATTGCTGTTCAGTAAGAGGCTAATCTGCAAATTTACGAGGCATATATTTTGAATTTAATTTGTTTAAAATATGTATCATTTACTGTTGAGGTATTGATGGGGTTTTTAAAAATTACAGGTTATAACTCATACATTTTGCAATATTTAAAGATTCAAACTTTAAATCATGTAAAGGCATGAATTTGTGCATGAGGAACTGTGATTGCTATTTACATAATATATCCTTGGAATTCCTATTGCACCTGTGTTAGTTTTGATAGAGAAGACACTGCTGTGGCTGTATCTGGTTCTGCTTATGGCACCTTAAATGTCTAACGACCAAGTGTCTGTGATGATATTTACCAAGCTGCAGTGAATTGGTCTAAGAGCTGTTGGCAGAACTGTTCTACTTCCTTCCAGCACCTGCAAATGCAGTACACAAGAGAGAGCTAAAATGAAATAAATAGCAGCTGTTCTTTTCCCTGCTTGATAAATTGGTCTTATATCAGAGATCTCCATGTGAGTTCAAAGTATTGGAGACAGGCAGATAGGAAGGCGTCATGAGCTGTGTTAACTTGAAATAGTTCATAGACAGGGTCATGTGAACAGAAGGACTGTTGATGGCTAAAATTTTGCAATCTGTTTTTGTGTCCCTAAGGGGAAATGATGGTAGTTCATCTTCCTAGAATAATGCTGGATACCTTATAGTAATGTTTGGTAACCAAAAGCAGTGTGTGCCTGTTATTAAATTTTAGATAACAAAAAGATGGGATAAATTATAGAGAACTATATTCTACACTTCTTATGAAAGTCAATACTGTCTTGCTTTAAAAACACAGATGCATCTATTTAAATGATCTTCCCATAGAAATGCAAAGCTAGACTCTCCATGAGTCTAAGATGAAGATAAATAATGTTTTTCTTTTCCCACTGTAATGCAAAAGTTAGTCCTGCTCTTCAAAAAATTCTGGATTCCTTTTTAATGTAAATATATGTTAAAATTATTTAGAAATAGATTCACTGGCCACAAATATCTAATGTATCTTCCAGAACTCTGTGCTTTATGCTACTCAGATTATGCACTTTATAAAACAAAGTATTAATTATAAATATTCTGTGGTCCTCCAATGGAAGTATTGTAATTGATTCTGAAGGTTATAACCCATATATTGGACTAATTTCTTACTGAGAAAAATAATGTACTGGAGAGAGATCTTCTCCAAAGGCTCATTGTTTGTCCATCTCATTTACCAATAAATCTCAACATTGGTCCTTATCTCAGCTCCATTCACTGTAATCCTGATTATTTTAATTTTAGAAGTCAAGCATATAGAGCTAGCAAAACCTAGCATTTATTTCTTTTATTTATTCTCAAACAGTTATAGTACTGTAATTCCATTCATCAGATTAACCTTTCTTTATTTTCTGAGACTCAAGTCATGCTTCTCCCTTTATATTTGAAGTCAAAATTGATAGTGACTTGTAGAAAGGAAAAGGCAGCAAGTTTCTGCTGATGATTCAGAATTTAAAAAAAAATGAATGGGCCAATGGATAATCCTGCATGGTTCATACAGCTCTTTCAGGATTTCAAGAGTGCTCGCTACACTTGAAAGGAAGATCAGAGGCTTGGAATGGAAAAGACTTTGAATATTCATTTCAAACATACTGGAATACAGATAGCAAATAATAACCACACTGTCCCTAACTGCAGTCTTAATTTCACAAAGTTCTTTAGTTCCTAATAACCCCATATTTTGAACATGTGTTTGATCTTTGGATGCCTAATGGAATGTCCCCATTTGGATCATGTCTGTTACTACTGTTTTGCTTAATATAGACAACAGTGATGTGAAATTCATGTCAAAACCAAACCCATCTATATTGCCTATTTTTCCACAAGCGCTATATAAGCAGTGTAGATGCCTCAGAAAGACCTACAGATTCTACTTTGTAGCAAAAGATTTAAACTTATACAATTTAATACCTGTTTACATATGCTGTTACAATTTCTTGGAACTGTTTTATTCCTATATTTTGTTAGAACTCTGTATCTCAGCCTAATAATTGCAAATATACTCTTTTATAAGAATTCTGGGAGATTGCACTGACTCGTATGTTCACACCTGTAAATTGGATCATAGGTGCTGCTCAACAAAACTAACAGTGGAAAATTTAGCATCTAGCTTAGTAATTTTTTATTTTATTCCCTGTAGAGATTTTGTTTGTAGGTAACAGATTTCCTTGATGTGCTCCATAGATGGCAAATAATTACAAATTAGTAGATGTTGCCTCCTCTGTGATAATTGTTTAGGAGACCAGGAGATGTGGTGCTTTATCTTAATCCAGAAAACTAGCTCACATAAAGTATTTGCAGTTGGATATGGTGTAGAAACAGAGATAGAGCAGATGTGGGACATGATGTGGAAAATGAGGTGCAGCAGAATTTCCCCTTTGTAACTCTTACAGTGGTTCCTGGAAACTCTACATCAGTTTCAGATAGAGGCCCTAATAAGTTAAAATCTTGTGATATGAACAGCCCAGGCTGTTCTAATAGGTCATTTTATTTCCTAATGAGTCTTTACTATCATGTTCTTTTTTTCTCTCACTCCAATTTATCAGTGTTGGATTTAATTGCTGTGATCACTTGAGGCGAAAAAAAAGCTAATTTGATGTATGGAGTTCTATGTTCTATCAGCTAATGCATATTAATGACTTCATGCTTTTGTAATCAATCTAATAGTGACCTCAAACCCTGCTAAATATGGCAAAAGCCTACTAAAACAGAGCTTTAATAATTTTGGAAGCAAATTGGTGATTTTTACATAATGTAGGAAATTTATTTAGGGCCTATTCATTTAGGTGAATTCTGCTGAAAAATGAGGGAGAAAAGAGTATTTGTATTAAATAAGAATGTGGTTGTCTTTGCAATCTCATTTTTTTTAAATGTCAGTGATGGTTTAAAGAGCATGATATGTTCTTGTATATAATAAAGATAATTAATATAGTCTTTTGTAATTCTGACAGCCTCAAACAAAGAATAAAGCAGATTTTGCTTAGATTCTAATTTATCACATACTTTAACCCATTGTTTCACGTTATATCCTCTATACCAGTGTATCTGAATTTTGTGGCTTTGGAAGAAAATAAATCTCTCCCTAAATACAATCAGCAGACCATAGCCTATTATAAACCTTCAGTGAAAAAGAATTTGCAAGATAATTTAGTGGGAGGAATTCACTATTCCTAACTCAAGAGGTCTGTGCCCCTGCAAAAGTTTCCAAACACATTTTCAGGAACATCTCTGTTACTGAGTTCTTATGTTTTTGAAGATAGCATTCATTTGTGCATCTATTGTACATACATCCATTTATTTCTGTCCACAGATCAAAGTATTTAAATGGTGCAAAAAGGCACATGTTTAGATTTCTACAGCTCCTTAGCACCTAGTCAAAATACTCTTAAAAGAAACTGTCTAAAACTTTGTATTAATATCCAAATAAGGTTTAAAGTCCTACATCAATTATCAGTGACAATTGTATTGTTTACTGACATTCCTGACTTAGCTCAGTTAAATGCTTTCTTATTTTTATGGTACTTTAGTTACTGTCTCAGAGAATATGATAAGAAAAATCCCTTCAAAACATATCTCAAAAAACCAACCAAACCCACAAAAAAAAAGTGTAAATAAGGAAAATTAGAAATAAAAAAATGTGACTTAGAATTTAATTAATGGGAGACAGTAATTAATGCAAATTCAAACTAATGGGAGGCTGTGATTCAGTTTAAGTCCAGATAGGTCATAACTAGTTATATGATTGCCTATGAAGGATAAGTGTGTGGTCATGCATGTGAACAGATGTTGATATTTCAGAAGTCCATGATACATCTGGAACCAATTAATACCATGCTTGAGATCACAACAGGGAGGCCAAAGACTGAGATAAGCTTGGAGACTAAACTGTCCTCTGACCCAAGAAATGGTTTTGCCAATGTCAGCTGACATAGTCATTGTTAAGAAACTTGCTATCCTACATATCACATGCATGCTTTCTATAACCAGCAAAATACCACATTTTCAGATTTCAGAGCCTTTTGACGACTGTTAGAGATGTTTAAAAACAGGATTTGTAAGTGTAAAAATAGTAAACTCCAGTGTCCTCTGCCTTGTTTTCATGCAGCAGCATTGATGTTAATGATGTGCATCATTACAGTAGTGTTGCCAGCTCTTGCCAACCCAATTACTTGCAAACGATTATTTGTAGTGATAAAACTCCCATGGATACTTCACCTGTCTTTGAACATATGTTACTTTTTCAAAATTAATATCTGTGCAGAGAGGTGCAAACTGCAGATCCCTTTGTACCCAGACATGAAAAGCTGAAATGATAAGGCTGGAATACCTACTCTTAGTGAAAAGATTTCTGTCATGAAAGATTTCAATGTGAAGAAATTAAGGTGCTTGCCTGAATTGTTGGTGTACAGTTCCATACATTGACTTCCAAATCTAGGACCTACTTCAAAAAGCATTGAATGTATAGATACCATACAGATACCAATGTTCTTGCCAGCATATTAAATTCCAGCTAGCTCTCTGGAACCTGAAGTAATTTGTAGCATTTTCAGGTTAGTGAGAAGGTCTTAATCTTACTCAATTTTTTATTTATGCCATGAATCTGTCAGTGGAAAGTAGATGTACTGTAGAGGAGGGGCTAATTATCTGTATTATATTGGGAGTTACAGGTTTTTCCCCACTGAGGCCACTGGCTTAAGCAGAGATAATTACCTGATTGCCTGTCTCAGAGGTGCAGTATTCATGAGACCAGGGGTGACAACTGAGTACAGCTGCACTGGCTGTCAGAGTAAGATACACAGTTCTAAATGTTGTGAGACAGCAGATATACTCATGTATAAAGTAAATGTGGAAGATTTGTAAAAATAGTGAAGAGTACAATGAAGTGACTTCCTGCAATCTCTTAATATCAGCTTTGAAAATGTGATTCTCAAACCAGTTTGGAAAATACTAGTAATTGTATGTAACTTCTATTAAAACCTATTAACTTTCTTTTAAAGTTAATATCTCTTGCATTTTTTATTTCATCTATAAACTTAAAAAAAAAATATTTCACTCTACTCTAAAATGCTTTTTCAGTAATGAGATTCATTATAAAGTTATAGCTGTAACATACACATTAGATCTTCAAGCCCCTCTTTCTTTTTTTTTGGCCCATGGAAGAATGCTTCATAAGGTATACTTAATGTCTTACCATTTGGACAATTTGAGGGACTTTAATTACTTGTGTGTGAACACACTTTGGCCTTTTATATAGATGGTGACTAAAGAAACATGTGCATGCTTTACCAAAAACTGATAGCAATGGACATAATGGCACAAGAATGCTGATTTTATGGTAGGTCCATCTGTAAAAACATCTAAATGGAAAATATTATTAATTTCAAAACCCTGCAAAAGACATTTTAGATGTTGAAGATTGCCATTACCTCTTCTGATATCAATTTTTATAATCTTGTTATAAAATACATGCTGGGCTGTTTTACTGAAGTTAGATCTGACACTGTAATTCTGGGTCACTGCCATACACCTGGCTTTCACATTATTATAAGCTTCTGAGCTTTGAGATGGAAACCAGCTGAGTGTTGTGGTTTAGGGTACATCACTGTTTACATGCTATATGATTATTAAGTAATTTTTGTTACTGCTTTCTCAGTTTCAAGTGAAGTCTATGGAACAGTAGAAGCCAGTAAACTAAACCAGTTGTGTCTTACCCAAAGCTCATTAAAATCCCTGAAAAAATTCTCATTGACTTCAGCATGCTTTGAAACAGTGACTTCTAACTAAATATTGAACAAATCTCTACTATTATATTTAGGAGACATTTAGGTTGTTGCAGACTCTTCCATATCAAAGGTGGTCTTTGCCTTTGCAAAGTGTTGTTTGACTTATGGAGAGAGGGGAGAAAAAAAAATTAAAAAGAAACTCTGGGTCACTGCATCAAGATAGATAAAGACAAGGGTCCTTAAGAATCAGAAATAACATATGGCAGTTGCTGAGGTTAAGCAACAAAATGGGTTTGATTGTACACAGTTAGTCATCTGTTGGGTTACATCCCGTCCTTTCGAACAGAGAAGCCAGAGAGAGAACAATTGGGTGGAAAAGATATAAACAAAGGAGTTAGAGATGGCCCTGAGGCTTTCCCATTTAATTGGTGTGTGTGTTTTGGATACGCATAGATGCTGTTCCCTCTTGCTTGTATGCATTCATTGTGCTGTGCTTCACAACATTTGCTCAACTGTATTGACTTGATGTTGCATTGCAAGGACCAGAACAGGAAAGGTAATATTTTTGTCGCTTCCAAGTGCTTCTATATACTTCTGTATATAGAAGGTGAATTAACTGCTACTGTTAACTGGGTTTAATTAGATTTTTCTCTCATTTTGAAAAAATAACCCTGTAAGATCTGAGGGAAGTGAGTGTTGAATATCTTCGGCAGTTTAACTGGAAAGAAGGTGTGGGCTTAGATCTTATATAAATAATAGTTGTTCTGTATTCTGGAACCTTGTATTTAATTATATAGGAATGAAGAAGATAGAGCATATATATATATATGTATAAGACCAACATTTTAACTCTTATTCACAGGTGTCTTTGCTGGTTACAATGTTTTATGCTGTTTACTGTGTTCTTGTTTTCCTTGCTAAGACATTCTTTGATGATGTCTTTCTGAAAAGTCCTTAGGACATAAACTTTTCCTTCATACTTGCTGCAGCACTAGACTCCTTTCAAAGAGGCCTCTTATTAGAGCTGGAGTCCCAGCTGTTGTATGCACACTGTAGTGGCACACAAGTGCTTTGGGAATGAAGAAGAGAGATTTTTACCTTCCTGAAAGGATTTTAGTTGTGTTCTAAATGCTAGTCAAAGGTGAATTCTCTCTCCCCTTTTTTTTTTTTTTTCACAAAAATAAGATTGGGAATATCTTGAAAAGTAAGTCTTAAATAGTGGCTTTTGTGAAAGTTACCACTCTTTTTACGCTTCACTCAGGATCTGGGAGCTACCCAGCATGAGCTCATGTAGGTAGCTTACAGTACTGACAGTGCTGTAGTATTCTTTCAGTGGTAGAGTTTGATGACTCCTGAAATATTAATACATAGTAAAATAGTGTTTCTAGGATTCAGCTGAGAAGCAACTAAGGTAAGAATTCTGTGAATAGAGCATTTTTTTTCTGGTGTGCATTTAACCAAGTGCATGGAGGTGATACAACTTGTGGCTGGAACTATAGATACTTCTGAAAGCTTAATGCCAACAAGGAGCCCAGAAATGCTCCTAAATCAGGTCTTGGACAACCGGTTTCACCATGGCCATAAATTCTGCTAAATATGCTCCCTTTTCCAACAGTATCTCCTCCTGCTTGCTCAGCTGATCTTCCAGTGCAATGGAGCATTTTTGAAACAATGGTGGCTCATAATTAAACATATGCTCTGTTCCTGGTGCTTGCTTTCATGTTATGTGGCCAGTGCACCGAGATATATTCTTTCCCATAAGCTCTTTAAGTTAGCAAATGGCTCAGTTTGGATCTTTCTGTTTAAACTCTCTGCTTGCTCCACCCTTAAGAAGGCTTTGAAACGTTTCAGTTTTCATATTCTTCCATTTTATAAAGTAAATAATGTTCCTTGTCTGAAGTTCCCAGCTTTCTTAAAGAGCCTGTTATATGTGTTTACATGATTGAATCCAAAGTTGGACAATATGAAGGAAGAAGTTATAAGTTTATATAATTCGTAAATAACAATAGTGAATTCAGTGTCGCAAAATGAAGTTTTTCCATATTGTTTTATCTCACTTTTTAAATCCATTTTGAATTATTGCAATTAATTTGGTCTGGGATGTTGTATTTAACAGAATATGCTGATGATTTTGTACTTTCACATTTCTTTCAACATTGTATGTAGAAATTGGAGCAATGCAAAGTCTTATCTCTGAGCTCATTTGGATATAGTGACAATTTAATGGCCAAGGAATCCAGTTTTGGAAAGTAGTAATAGGCAGTTGTTTCTGTATTTTAAAAACATGCCTGAGTGTTTGTTCAAAGAGAATAATTAAGCACAGATTTCTTTTGCACTTGTGCAGAATAAAAAGCAATTACCTTTTAGGTCTTCAGATGCTATACAAAAAAGCCATCTACGACTCTTTCTAATCCGAAATAGTATTTCTTATATTATCACTTCCTCCAAATTTCCATCTATTACAGTCTTATGTTGTTATGGCCCTACCTAGCTCTTGCTTACTATCTACAGCTGTTGTCATCAAAACACCAATTTAATCCTGTACAGGTAAATTAAAGCTGCATGTAAAAATTTACAATCTACCTCCTTTTCTTTCCTTCATGTAACTTGGAATAAACATTTGCTGTTCTTCCTTTATGGTATATATTGCATTTTCTGAGGTATACATTAATTTCTTTGAGAACTTTCTAATGAACATCTGAGCATCAGGAGGTATCAGTTACTTCATTTCTCTCTTAAATCACCTTAAAAATTTAAAAGTGAATCTTTAATTTAACAGTGCATGTCTAGTCTCAAGTGAATAAATATTGTAGGAAAGGATTAGTACACTGAGATTGGTACAATTTTCATAACAGTATCACCTCCAATTTCCCTTAGTGGATCAGGCTGAAAATATTTTTTGACAGATTTTCTTCACTTGGGCTGTGTATCTAATGCTATCCCAAACTGTCCACTTATGCATATTGTATCAGTGGATATTAAAAAAAAAAGTTTTTTCAAAAGAATTAGTTTTACCTTTTTCTTTATTTTTTAGCTACTAACAGAAATTCACCATTTTACAGCTAGTGAGAATTTTATGGAAGCTACATTGCTAATGCTCTAACAAGACATAGTCTGCTTCCAGTTACATCCCTGTAAACATGAAGCAAAGATTTTAAGGAGTTAAGCTCAGATGTGAAACCATGTGCCTGCAGCATATAGTCTCTTATTTTGAAAAGTCATGAGTGAGGACTGACATGGTATATGATCTCCCTAAAACAGTTACCCACAGAAGGACAATGAAAACAAATTTAATTCAGGAAATAAAGTCCTTTTTTTTTTTTTTTCTGAATAAATAAAGCATTTAATTGATTTCCATATGGGTTTGTGGTTCCCCCTCCCCCCCTTACTTTCGTATAAAAGAAGACAGCTTTTATGGAATTTCCGTTTTTATTGCTGTATTTTAAAAGAAATGAAAGCAGTTATTACGAAGGAAAAGCGTAACAGGAAAAGAGATCTGACTACCCTGAGCTGGAGTGCTGCTGCCTCTGTTTGAATCAAAACAAGCCCCAAACCTTCCTGTGCCTGCAGTCTCATGCCTGCCTTTGCTTTTCAGCATTGTTTAAACTCCGAGGTTACTATGAGTACTGTAAAACAAATTATACCAATGAAATGACAGCATATTTTTCTCTGAAAAAATTGCTCACCCACTGTTGGAATCTCCAAGTCCCTTCTAAGTCAGTTACTGACACAATAGCTAAGGATCCTTGCTGACAAATGGCTTCAGTGACTTCTCCAGCAATAGGCAAATTCTTCTAATGTATTTCTTTGGCCTTTTGCTAACTGTTATTTTTCACCTCTTGTACTTTCAAAAGAGTTCCAAGTGTATGCTTGCCCAGCTCTGCTTCCATTTCCAATTTGCATTCATTTTCCTGAAGGGTGACTTTATTCCCCTCAGGCCAATTAGTTCATCTGAACTTCCCATCCAGGCCAATACAACAGTTTACTTCCCCATGACATGTTTTTTGCCTCTAGGTAGTTTTTGATGCTGCAGGTAATCTACATTCACAGAAAAATCAGAACTTGTGGTGCCTTTTTTATCTTAATACAGGGCTGGAGGACATCTTTTGGGGGAATATTTTCTTAATAGATATACGGGAAATACTTATAGGAAAGGAATCTTTCTGAGAAGGCTACTTTTGCAATCATTTCATTTATCAGCCAGTTTTACAGTTGTTTGAGAAACTTGAAGAAGCCCTATTTTTAGAATATGGGTTGTGGTCTGCTGGAACTGAGAGAAAATTATAACTTTTTAGTATTTTTGATGGAAAAGTCCTACCCACACTACATGCTATATGCTTAAAACATAATGAATAAAATACCCTTGCTGAACTGACAGGATGATATCTCTGCATTTCCGAGTGCCACAGTGTCTGTGCCAGAGACCCCATAGCAAAGGGGGTGCAGTTACCCCCTGCATGGGGGCCTCCCTGAGCCTGCCCAGCAGCTGCAGGGTGCTTCTGCCACATCTGGCTTCCGACTCAAGGGCTTATTTGTTATTGTTCCTCCTTCCAGCCAGCTAATTAGCACACTGGACCGTTAGTATGGTGTGGATTTTAGTCCCAACTCTTTTTTTTCAGGCAGAGGTTTTATAACTGCAGACAGATGATGCAGCTCATGGTGAACTTCTGGAGGTGGGGCATCTGGCAACGTAGGCTCTCTGTGGGTCTGCACACAAATGTCTTAGGGTGGGATGAGGGGTCTTTGAGAGACTAGTGTCTCTCACTGACTTAGTTTAGAGATATCCACACTTTTAAGCTGAAATGAATAAGAACCACATAATCAACCTCTTTTCTTCCAGTAAGGAGACAGTCATTCATGCTATCCAATCTCCAAAGAAAATTAAAGCTCAGGTAAAGGCTGTAAGCAAATTTTTCAAAGTGATTTAGGAGCCTAGCATCTATGACTCAATGCTTTTCAGTGCCAATCTCCCAGACACATTGAAAGATGTATGGATGCTGAATCACCTTTTTCATCACAAGACCTTGTTTTCAATCATTTATAGGTTTTGTCAAATTTAAATATATGAGCTGATACTTTTAAGACAACTGTTGACTTTAAGCAGAAGTTTTAGAAGAATATGAATAAAATTATTTTTCCTTAATTTCCAAGACTGAAGATGAAATAGAAACAGGCACTACTGTGCTGGATAAAATAGAAAGTGTCTTATGATTATTTCACTAAGAAGCTATGATAACTCTATTTTGGGAAGACTTTGAATTTGGCAAGAGAATGCTGGAGGGTCAGAAAAGTGCATTTCACTCCTTCCCTGTGAAAAATCTTCTGAAATTTGTACAGGATGTGAGCGTTGAAAAGTCTCAGTTCACATAAGCTTTCTAAACTCAAGAGTTAGAAAATAAACCACCCATAATTATACTGTACTGAATGTGCTCCAATCCTTGGCCTTGATTTTCCTAGCAATGAAAAGTTGCTGTGATACTGGAAGTGAGCACTTCTCCTAGGGGTTACTCCTCCTCACCCATTTACCACAGTACCTTTTCTTATGCTGTCAGCAGTTTATTCTCTCAGGTAGCAAGAACCTTCTGCAATCAAACAAAAAGAACCAGTATGTTTTTCTGAACATGTGACTGAAGTCCTTGCTTGGCTTTGTAGGCTTCTTCTTAGTTGTGTCATTTTTTAAAATTTATGAGGGAAAAGTCTGGAAATCATAGTGCAATTTAAATAAAATTCATTGTACAGATAATTTTTCAGTGGCTTCGGGCACAGAGTCTTGACACTGTTTTCTAATTAAATATGAATCTGGTTCACCCAGCTGTTTCTCTATTAACACACTAAGTAATTCCAGTGCTTCATTAAGTTTGGTCATACATCCATAGAGCTCAAAACTCAAAACATCATAAAACTTTTCCCTTTTGTATAGTAATTGCCTTCACTTGTGAATGGTCAGCACATCCGGCTATAGAGGCCAACCTCTAATTCCAGATACTGAGAGCCAAGCACATACACACTTTCTTTACTACCTTCTGTGCTATACAGGGGTTTTATTTCCCCCTCAAGAAGAGATACATATTGATTTTACACAGCAGTGTGTTTTGATTCTTGCATTTAGTTTTGTGACTGAGTCATGAATAATTTGCCTTTCAGTTAACCTCATTCACTGTGTGAGAATTGCAAACATTTTCTTTTGTAAACTGTGTATTTGCAAGAGGATCTTGAGGCCCCTATTGGGATTCATTTGGATCTGCATGTAGAGACTAATGATTTGGAAGAATGTAAAAAAATAGGGTAGCTCACAGAGCTCTCTGTGCATAAAACACCACTGGGATTGTATCTTGTAAGCACAGAGGAGGAGTTGAAGAAAATTAAAAGCTCCATTATGGCTATTTAAATAACTTCCCCCCCCCCCCATTCTTTCTTTCTTTCCTGAATACACTTCTCTACTGTCTGGTGCCTATCACTTGCTGAAGACTGAGTGGGACTCATTTTTTCTCATTGTTTTGCATTTTTCTTACTCCTCTGCTCTTGACATACATTCCACTCACTTGACTGTCCAGAGACCTCACTCTGACTCCTGGCTTGGTAGTGCTCTTCTACCTGCTGAAGGAAAAGAGGATCTGGCTTCTTGATATCTTGCAGTTTTCTGACTATTGGCGGAAAGTCAAAATAATAGTCACAGTGTGTCTGTGCTTAATTCAAAAGTATGGAAGAGCTACAAGGATGAACAGCTGCAGTGGAAAGAGGGAAGGGACATGCTTTAAAAGACAAACTGGTGGAAGAATTTATCTTTTTTTTTGAAGCAGTTCATTTCAGGCAGCCGTTCTCAAGGCTATTTGAGCTTTCTTCATCACACACAAAATTAATCATCCTAATAATTCATGTCAGAAAGAGTTTATGGACTTCTTAAAATGCTGATAAACAGCTTTGGAGGTTATTTCTTATATGGTGTACCATCTGGAGTTTTAGATCTAGGATAGGAAGCCACTGCTCTGGAAGATGAGGGTTTTGTCAGAGTGCAGTACCTTCTAAAATTACTTTTTCAGGAGCCTTACTGTTAAAATGTTTTCCTCATGCCTTCCCCCTTTGCTTTTGTGGCATTGGCTCAGCAGAGTGCTCAGCAGAATTCCAACATGTTAACTTTTGGTGATGAATTGTAAAATAAGATATATTTTTAATTATATGACATACTGGGGTTAGCTAATTCTATTTCTGGCTTCAATTGCAAATAATCTAAAATAGTAATTAAACCATGTTCAGTGCCAAGCTGTGCAAGAGTTTGAATGAAATTACAAAAGATGCGTATGGTTGGCAAAACTCTGGACAGTCTTTCTCAAGAGAGGTGAAATAGCATTTAAATATAATTGGAAATTAATCCAAAAGAAATGAGACAAAACATGAATGAGATTGGGCAGGTCAGCTGTCAAGATTCATGTGCTAAAAGATACATGGTAATTATTCCTGTGAGAAATAGAAAAATGTCCGTAGAAGATTCCTAACTAGAAATATATTGTCCATTTAAGTTCCAACGAGATAGGTATGAGCTTCCTTCCAATCTCAACATGGAACAAGAAGGGGACTTTTTGGACAGTATAGGAAATAAGATGTAAACCATTTGGAGTTTTCTTATATTTATCATATTAGTCCTGAAAACTGCAGTCTAAGCAAGCCAAATAACCTATAGGGTCTTGATTAAGCCTGTATGACTTGAGTATTAAAACATGTTGAACATGATGTCTAAAGAAAACCTGATGTTCCCTGTGCTGGTGACGTGCAGTGAATATTTTCTACTGTAGTGATTTGTGAGACTTCCTGGTGCATGCCCAAATGGTGCTGCCCTCAGCAAGGTAGACACCCTGTTCCTGGCACCTGACTCAGTACTCATTGTGTTGCACTTTGCCATATCAATTAATAATTAAACACCAGACAGGCATGAGAATACCACAGCTGGAGACAAGGGTTCAAGCTCTGAGGGACAGGACATGTACCCCTCAAGTGTATTTCTAGGGAAATACAGTTTATTACAGTTTTCCTGCACTTGCAGAGTAGTTGTGTCTGAAGTTCTCCTAAATATGTCTTTTCCTGCAATGTCCTCTCTTGTAGCTAGGTCATGTCTTATCTAAAGCATTAAATACCTTTTATTCCCTATTTATATAGCTGTGTGGAGGATTCTGGAGTACAGTAGGCTTCTTGATGCTTTGGTACTTTTATTAGTAACAAACATGGTACTTTGTTTAGCTGCTTCTAGAATATTTTGGGATCTGTGGGATGGGGGATTGCTGTAGTTTAAAACATTACAGCTGCTGTTGTTTCTGAAGTGTGTTGCAGAGAAGCTGAAATTCTACAGTTGTGTGTCCTCATTAGTGGTGCTGCACTGGCTCTAAGAGTCATTTGGGGAACATAACAAAGTGCCAAAATGGAAGGGCTTGCTGGTGTTATTGCAGAAATCGGGCAGGCTCCTGGAAGGCAGAGGTAATTTCTTGTGTACATTCTGGATGTTAGAAGATCAAGTTTCATGAACCATTTTCCTTCTTACTAAGCTAAGATGCTTTGGTCGCTGTGTGAGGAACCTTTTCCAGTTGGGAGCTGACTGATGCAGTATGGAGGATTTAGGGGGAAAAACACAGTATGAGGAGAGGCAGAATGGACTAAAAGCATATGCAGTGCCTTGTTAGCTTGATCCAATCAACATCTGGCCTGTTTTGAGAGGTGTTTGAATGTTGCTATTGGTTAAAACAGGACTAATTTTTTTTCATCAAAACCACATTCCTGGCAAAGTGGCCTAGTTTCTTCCCCTTCTGGTTTGTTTTCTTACTGAATTGTGAAACTGGTGGTGTGGGTGTGACAAAAGGCCATAGGAGAAGAAATAAGATTGATGTTTCACCTTGTATTATTTGTGTAGCAAATACTTGCCCATAATCAGTAAAAAGAAAATGATCATTTTTCTGGATTGAATTATGCTCTAATATTTGGCCCTGCCAAGCAACACGTCCCATCTCCTTTGGTTGCAAGTTAAACAGGCAGAATTGTGACCACGTTCAAAGACTGAGAAGGGGTTTATAGGTGATAGACCATCTGGCCAGTCCTAGTTTTTCTCCCAGTTATCTGCCAGAATTTTTCCTTGGAAAACATGTCAGAATGTCTATGCCTCTCCTTCAGTCTTTGCACCAATATATTTCAATTGCTTGTTTAATTGTTGACATTAATATTTTTGTTCATGTTTTCATCTCCTAATCTACAGCACTTCCCCTTAGCACTTCAGAATTTCAATAAATTCATAATACTATGCCACCTGAAAAATCAGTGTAAAACCCCATATATGAAGTACTCAATATGCAGAAATGCAGAACTGTATATCAATCCTCTATATAATTGTCAGTGTATTATGCATTCCAATGTATAAAACATTGTTTCAGTCTACCATTAAGGATGATTTGTGGCATAGGGAAAGATGAATTTAAAAGTAATTTATAAAAGATCACTGGCTGGCAGAACAGTGTTGCACACATCTGCAGGGACTTGCTGATTTTCATATTACCAAATAGAACAGCATCACAGTAACAAGCAATACGAAACAGACAAATTACACTGGGGTCTGCCTCTGCCTACTGGCAAAATATTGGTCCTTGTAAACTGAGGAGGTTGAAACTACACGTTTATTATAATCCAGTAAAGATTTTGAACAGAAAATTTAAAAAGCGTAACTTGTACTGATTATCATAGTGTTTTTACTTGTTTTGCTGTTAAAGCTGTAACAAGGCAAGACTGTTGAATTCCTATTATTACTATGCAAATGTGAAATGTGTCTCTTATTATATACGCTCCATGTGATGCTTCAGAATCAGAGATAAATCTGTTTATTTTACAGTGGTCTTTTCATTATGAGAGACTGATTTCTTGCTTCACATTGAAAAGGCAGGAGCTGACAAAGCACTTTTGACCTGATTTGGGCTAGTTTTTCCTTTCACTGGCTGCTCTCAGTTCATATAGGCTTTTCCAAGCAGAGAAACAGGTGTTCTGCTAAATTTTGACATCACCTTTAACAAGGTTCTGGCTTACAGTATGTCCTGAGAGGTTTGTCAATAGATTTATTCATATGCCATTTAGCTACTTTATTAATCCTTTCAGCCTTGTGGAACAAGTTGATGATCTCATTTTATACTTGATTTTGGTCTGATACAAAAATGCATGTTATGTATTGAAAATAAAATAGCTTGGTGGGTTTTTTGTTTTGTTTTGTGGTTGGTTTGTTTGTTTTGTATGTCATGGGTCATACTCTGGATTGCTTAAGTTGCAATGGCAAATACATGGTGTTGGCTAGAGGCTGCTCTTCAGAGAATGCCACTGTTTTGAAAAGGAAACTGAGGGTTACAGCTGCATGGCAACAGAAGTCAGTAAGTTACCTCTTCAGTATGTCTTGGGCTAATTGTGCCTTTCTTTCCTGCACTCTGAAACTCTTCCATTGTCAGTGTGTGTCACAGCGTTCTGATGCTTGTCTGTGAGTGACCTGATGCAGTTCTTGCCTCACGTGAAACACTCTGCAATTGAAAATGTATGTGGAGTGCAGATTTTACAAAACAAGCCTTTCCAGGTTCTTTCTGCCAAAAATCCAAGCCAAGAAAAAACACCACTCCCATAACACTCTGAGATGCCACTTAATAGTGGTTTTACTATAGTCCTTCCAGTTTTCACTCTCATTTAGGCATTTGAGTGACTCTTTAAAGAAGCAACCACAGATTGTGTCCAGTTTCTTGTGCACAGTGTAGCAAATGCACGCACAGCAAGAGCCCCACAGTTCCTGTTTGTCTACAAAGGTAGTGATTTTTGCAGGCTCTTAGGAGTTTTCCCTTGTGTAAATAAAATGTGTGCCTGAAAACAAATGCTCCAGGAAACCAAGCTGGGAACTTTTCTTCCAGTAAATTATTGATTTGCTCAAAAAGTTGGCATTGATATTTGAATGGATCACAGCTAATTGCATGGATAATTCCTTTTCCTTTCTCTAAGGATTTACTAAAATAAAACTTTCCAGCAGCTTTAGTTTTGCATGTATGCATTGTTTAAATGGAGCTGAAAACACTACATCAAAGCATGACCCTTTCCCTGGATATGTTCTCCAAGGTTGCATTATTGTATAATCAGATGAGTAACGATGTATATACAGTTTAGGTCAGGCTTGGCAGGACCCAGAGAAGCACTAGCACGAGATAAGATGGTTATCACTTGGTGAGGGCCCTGGGGAGGACAGCTGTTGACCATGGAGCACCATGATTGCTGCTAGGTGTGGTAAAGCTGGTGTAACTGGAGATGGCTTGCAGCCCCACCATTTGTAAGAACTACAGGATGGTTTAGGCAGCTAGCACAAGGTAGAGCAGTTTTAAGGCTACATTAATTAATGACAAAATACTGGCCTGATACAAAACTGGCTCAGCATCAGAGGAGAATGAAAGCAATTTATTGTGTTCATCTGTATGTGCTCCGTTTATGTCATATAAATGTATTAATACTGCTTGACATGTTTATATTTGTATATTGAAAGGGTGGAGAGCTCTAGAGTAACTTACTGCTGTTACTTTATTTCTCATCTGTAGTTTTTTATTTCCTTAGATGGAATAAACTGATCTTGATAGAAGCAGTTGAGTTCATTTCTATGCTCTGTCAGGTTAACTCTGTTGACAGTGTGCAGTTTGACTTCTGCTGCAGTGTGGTGCAGGGTTCCCCAAAAGCCTAAACCAGCACTTGTAAACTGGCTCTTTGCAGTGAAATCTGGAAACTTGAATGGGATGTTCTAGCTTCCATAAAGCTGTGGTGTAAAAGCATATTTAACACCTCAGCATGGGAGCTAGCTCATGAAAAGCACCTTATGTTGTGCCTTATGAGTAAGATCGTTTTATATCTGTCTTGAGAATAGTAAGGATTTTTATTCTCAATATTTAAATATTGGCAAGTATTGGCTTCATGTTGCATTATATAGATGAATTTTGTAAATTGTACCAGTTCTATTTCAGTGTCTTTGTTAATTATCTTGCCTTTCTGATAAGTACAGTAATACCAAATGGGGTTAGGTAGCTGGAAAGGAAGATGTGAGTAGAAACATACTTGGGTCCAGAGTGCTGGGATTCCAGAACAATGATAAGCTATCACCATGAGAGTGGGAAGAGATTATTTAATTATTAGATATCTAATTAGATGTGTTAATTTTGTGTCACTTTTTTAATCTCCACGACACCTCTGCAAGTGACATAAACCCCCAGCGTTCTCGACACATAATGAAATCCTTTCGTCAACAACAATTCCCGTCTTTGTATTCCAACCTTTCAGTTCCAACTAAGTATCTGTACAAGTGTTTGAATGTGTGACCAGCTTGTTTATACCAACATATGTGCCAGGTCTGTGATGCTTTTTGATTATGCAGCTAGAAAAACAAAAACAAGACAGTGAGATATAGATGTTTAGGGAACATAGTATTCCTCCCAGCATCTCTATAGGCTCCTGCTTTGTAGTTCCCTCTGCAAAAAACAATTCAATCTGGAACAGGTGTACTCTATACGGTCTCACTCCAGTAGAAATTAACAGATACATTCACACAGATGTCACTTTTAAATGAAACTGTGAGGAATGGAATTTGCTGGACACTGTTCCTTTCTATAGAACCTCATTATTCCAGTTACAAATATTTAGCCAGAGTCAACCACAGAGTCTATGTCTGCATTTAAAGATAGTTGTGCTCTACAGGTGGGATTAATCTCACTAATTTTCATTATCTAAAAATTTAATTTAGGTTAGTCCTCTAGGTTGCTTTCATGATTATTGAAAGGATTTTTCAGGGAGGAATTCATTCTTCTTGTATTAGACTCCTGCATGGATTACACTGCTTCATAGTTCCCTGTTTCTTTGGGCACAGACTGTTGATGGAGCCTAGATGCTTACCTCAGGCTAGATGTCTGCATTTTCAATTAAATTATCTTGTCCCTGAATACTACTGACTTTAAGTGATCGGCTGTATTTATTTCCATATCAGACAAACTGGTATAGAATATGCATATATGCATATATAGCTGGAATATGCATACATAAAAATACATGAAAAATAAATATTTCAGCATAGTTGTGCAGGTATGTATTCTTTGTTGTATTCCATTGCAATTAGTTGACATATTGATTGTTATGAAGCTGGAAGTATGTACCATTGCTGGATGCAGCCCTGCTTTTCCAAAGGTCCCTTCCTGTGTAAATGCCAGTGGGTATTGCTCACCTCCATCCTTCATGTCATTAAGTTCTGGGATGAGTGACTCGCATGATGTGAGGGTGGGAAGTGACATTCCTTCCCCACCAGGGTTAGTCACTTCATGTCCTGTGCCTCAGTGCTTCCCCTGAGTCAGCCCATGCCCTCAGTGCCACCCTTTTCCAAGAGGTCCCTTCTCAGCTTTTTCTCCATTTCTAGGAGTGCTGGGCTTTGTCTGCCTGCCTTGAATTGATTTTGATGCCTGGCAAAAGTGTATGGGAAAAGCAGTTCACACCACCTAATTCCACATTAAAAAGGGTTAAGGACAGCACGAAGTTTTGAATGGTATTACAGAAGCAATCAATCCAACGTAGAAACCAGTTAGCTTTTTAAGTAACTGCAAACAAGACAGGGCATCAGATACTAATTAGTACCATAAGTTTACAATAAGCTGTGTTGAACACTTCCATTTGTTCAGCAGAGGCAAAGGGAGATGTGGTTTGTTTGTTTAGCTCTAGGCTGTAGTTCTTACCCAAAATGCAAAAATCCTTCTGTTTCTATGTTGTCTTCAGCATTGTTTTCTGATTTCTTGTGGTACAGGTAGGAGGAGGCCAAACCCCATAAATTTTAGGGAAAAGCCATACCCTAGAAAAGACATTTGTGCACTTTCATTCTTTTGTAAAATATAAAACATCTTTTTCAGTCACACACAGATGAAACTTAAGAGGTTCAACAGAGTCTAGATCAGAGCTGGAGATTTGGAAGAGTTTTACTGCTGTGACTCAGGAATAATTATTAAGCAGATAATGCCAATACCATTATAACCTGTAACAAGATAATGACAGTAACATAAAATGAAGCACTGATGCAAGTATGGCAATTTATTACTGATAATGAAGTAACATGAACCTGCTCGGGGAAGTTAAGAACAAAGCCATCTGGTGCAATGTTTAAGAAGTTCTTCTGTAGGACTGTATAACTTGAGAGGTGCAAGTTTGATAAAATGTCAAACTTCACTTTCCTCCCCAGCTTGTAGTACCCAAATGTATACACCCTTTTAAGAAATACTAAAAATGCATAAAGGTTCTATATGTTTTTAGGAAGTTCCTCCAAAGCATTTTTCCTTACATTTCCATCAGAAATGAGAGATGTTATTTAGCAAGTCCTACTAAAAAAAGGCAGTCCTCTATTAGAAGAGCTCTATGATTGTTTTTAAAGAACTGTAAGAATTTAAGGAAAAACTTGTTTTAAGGACTGGTTTTTTTTCCATACTTATTTTATGCACTAAATAAAGTAGCAAATTAGCGGGCTTTTAACAAAGGATATCCTTTATACAGTAATTCCTGAAATATGAGGTTTTCACTCCTCCCCCAAAGAATTTATGTTCCTATGACCTTCCTCACTTGCATTTTAGGTGCCTATATCCATCATTCTCATCCTTAGAACTCCCACTCAGCAGCTGCCTATTTTGGCAGGACTTGTAGTCTGTCCATAGCCATCCCAGGTTTTTACATTAAGGATCTGTACAGACGTGAAATTGTACTTCTAAGAATGCTCAGAAGCTGCATTGGCTCAACAGAGCCAGCAAGGTTTATTTAAAGGGCAGGTGAAATAAGCACCTGACTACTGTAACAAAAAGTTAGAGCTGGCAAAAAAACCTCCAGTGTTCCAGAATCAAATATTTATTATTCATTTGTGATAATTGTTTCCTCTTAAAAAAAAAAATACAAAAAGATACTGTGATTATTTTTCTTCTTATTTTATCAGGGAGTTAGGAGATTACTGGGAAAAGCCAGCAAAAGCAGGTTGGTTTGTTCCAAAAAAACAGACTAAATGGAGATCTGCCTTTGTACAATGAAGACAGCTCTGTGGGCTCTGCTGAAGTGCCAGTGCTTTCAGACAGAAAGGGCATGAGCAGCATGTGAGGAGCTACTGGTGCCACTAGTGCCATCCTGCACCACGCTTTGGAAAAAACAACTGACCATAACATGGGATGGCACACAAGGTACTAGGCTACTGGCTAAGGGACTCATTTGAGAGGAGATCTGATGCTTCTTTTACTAGGATTATTTCAGTTTCTTACTTGCATTAGGAGGACAAAATATAAGGTTCTTGGAAAGAAAGGCTGCAGCACAATCTTCTCTGTCCAAAATGAATGCTGTAATCTCTAGCCAGCAGAGTTATTTGTTTGTGTTTTCAGTGAGTCCCTTTCTTCTTCATCCTCTGCTTCCTGCTCACAACTTCCCAAATCTTGAATTATTTTCTGCATAGTGGTGTGACTGCAGTGAGAGTATCCCCTTCCTAATCCTTTTCAGAAGCCTTTAGTCCCAGGGGGTGATTGTGTGGGAGGTAGAAGATATGGATTTGATTAAATTTAAAGGCAGTGGCCCTTTAAAGTGAACTCACCAATCCCTATCCTTCATTTCTAGTCCATTATCGAAGACTCAGGGGTATCACTGGAGTGTGCATTTTAAAAGGAAGCATAGGGCAGTGAGTGAAGAGTTGCAGATGCAGAGAGCAGTCACTTGAGGAAAAGGAGTGGTGTGTGCCATGTGTAGGGCCAGTCATGAGGACCCACGGAACAGACCTTAATTACAAAAACACTGTTTTGTGTCATAAGATATATGGATTTGGCCTCCAAGAAGAAAAAAACTACATGCCTAGAGCTAATAGTACCATTTGTACACTTGCATGTCAGGTGGTGGCTAAAAGGAGGAATCAGAAGAAAAAAAACAAACAGGTAGTTGTTGAGCTTCCACTTCCACACAGATCTCTCCAGACCTTTCTCTTCTTCAGATACCAGCCTCTTGCTATTTCAGATATGTAGAAGACTCTAGCAGGTCATTTGATTTGCAGTGAGTTTTAAGACATTTACCTGTACCTGGAGTCAGTGATGACAAGCTGTTTAGTTTTCATGTATGTCTAGGACTAGGATGTGTTTCTAGTTTTCAGTCCCACATTGTCTGGTCATTTTTCTCTGTGTCTTAAAATTCATGTCATATTCTTGTTATAACATTAAGAAGCAAACTATCTGTGTATCTATTGTAGGAGAGACACATACATCATTGGTTGTGTACTAGCTTGAAGCAATAGGGTCCAGTGCTCATGCAAAGGTGTCTGTATGAGCAAAATTCTAACCTTTCCCTAACCGAAAGCCTCAATAAAGAACTAGAGTTCTGTTCAGTCAGGGTGGATCTTTATCTAGATGAGCCCTGATCATTCAGAAATATAAAACCTTAAGATCATTATCCATCTTAATTTTTATCTCTTGCCTGAATTTTCTTCCTTGGTGCCCAGAACTGAAGTTCACATATCAGTATGTTAGTATTTAAAATAATAATGTTCTCATTTGGGAATAAAAGACCTCTTTATTTGGAAGCAGTATTTTTTGCTAGATTTATTTTCCTTTTTTTTTGGTGTGGACATGGTGGGGTGGATCTTGAGGTTTCTGTTTTAATACTGAGCTAAGAGGCATTTTTCGTTGTCTTTAGAGGTAAATCTTTAATGCAGAATTTTAAAGTGATGAATCATGTCTCTTTGATGTTGCTTTGTGAAGCAGTGTAGTCGTAAAGAAGTATGTAGCAGAACTCTGAAAGTGGAATACACTATAGAAGATTTGCATGGGAGACTGCAGATTGAATGCAGATGAAGGACAGTTCCTAGCTCATAGGACTTTCTTAAGACACTGCCTCTTTCCATGTGATGTGCAGCCAGAGCCCTCACTTGAGGTGTTTTGGTCAGATTTCCCCTTTTATAATAGAAAGTGTGTTCAGTAAATATTTAGTAGGAATCTAGAACAATTTTTTTTTTCTATTGTATTGTCCTTCTAGATCTGTTTCTGTTACGAAAACTGTATATGAGGTAGGTCCTTTGGTAAGAAATGAAGAATTACATAATGTTGAAACCTTATTTGGGATTAAAAGCCTTCTGTTGTCAAAAACTATAAGAAGATTATTATTTTATCTTTATTATTTAAGATTATTGGCTGGCAGAATTTACTTCATGCATAAAAATGGTTTTGCTAGATAATTGCTAATCTATTATCATCAGAGTTGGGTAGACTTTTATTTTGGGCAGTGTCTTCAATGATGAGCAAAGGGAAATGAGTCACACACTGGTCTTTTTCTTGTAGTGAGTTTCATCCATAGCCTTTCAAGTCCTAAACCACTGTTCTACTTTCTTGAACTGAAGAAGTATGTGTATAAGCTGTCATCTGTGTAAGTGTAATTTCATTTCCCTAAGCTTCAGCTAGGTAGTAAAAGGCAAACCCCTTGCCAACACATAACCATTACCACTCACACATTCACCACCAAGATCTGTTTTAATAGAAATTAATTGCAGTAAAAAGAGGCCCAGACCACTTATGCTTGAAATCATTAACATATTTGCTTAATATTAATAATCTTGTGTTACCTTTGGCACCTAACTGGTGTGCTGAATGTGCAACACATTTATTGATATATAGAGTTGGTGACAAACAACTTTTAAACATCAAAGCCCAGAGAAAAATGAAGCAGGAGTTAAAGTGTCTTGTTATAAAATATGCAGCTCAGAAAGGAAACAGTTTATTTTGTTTATTTTGATTCTCAAAGCCATTCTTCCACATGAGAGGAAACCAGACAATTTGAATCAGTTTCTAAGCCTCAAAAAGTACAAGCTGGATGGAGACTTTAAAGTTAGTTGTGGTCTTGTGTGCCACTGTTTTCTTGCAACTAAAGAACAAAAGTTTGTCTTAATATTTTTGCATCTTTACATATCAGAAATTTGCCTTCCCACACTTAAAAAGAAGTGCTGGAAAAGAGGGTTATTTTGATCCCTGGGCCAAGTTCTTTAATGCCAAATTGCAGTGTGGAAAGAATGTCTCAGTCCAAGTTATAAATCCTTAAAATGAGCTTTGATGGAAAATCTGGAGTAGTTTCACAGTGGAATCTCCTCAGCTCCATGTGAAGAGCCCTGTTGCTGCTTTGCTAAAGCATGTGCCTGCTCCATCCAGGAATGGTCTGGATGATACCAAGAGTGGTTTATTTCTTGTGAACAAAAAAGGAGTCAACAAAGCAAGGATGCTTTTCTTTTGCAATTACTTCCTGATTCCAGTCATGTCTGAGAAGTTTTTTATCTGTTCTTGTGTGTTGTCATGATATTGGTAAAGAAACCTTTTTCCCTTTTGAGAAAACCTTTGCTTATTGTGGGTTTTTTTAGTAAAGTGAATGCAGGACTAATCATGAAGCTTACTCTGGAAATGACAAGACATGAGGCTCTATCATATCTGTACATGATAGAGTATAGGAAGTCTCATTCAGGGGAATGGAATGGAGCCTCTGGTACAGAGAGCCATCACTGCTATCCGGGATGCCTGGAAAAATAGGTATATGGCAGTGTACGAGCATATAGGAGAAAGAGGGAGTTCCATATTTCAACTTATTTATTTGTATTCAGGAACACTGGCATTGGACTTCTGGTCAAATTATTTTCTTCACATATCAGCACTTTCAAGACCAAAACATGTCCTCCCCTTACATTTGTCACTACCAGCTCACAGAAGCATTTTAGTGTATATGTGTTTATGCAGGATAGTCAGCAGCTTTTTCTGTTGCATCCTCCCTCTCCCACATCACTTCTGGTACACACATACATCAGCGTTAGCAGGAAGGGAACTAGCATCTCTAAGGGACATATTTAGGGGGTGGTGGGTTGCTTGGATTAGATATTGTTTTGCTGTATGGACTACATGCCAGTTAGTGAATGGAGTGCATTCAGTGTGTTCTTGAAGCTCATGTCTCTGTTCCATTTCTTGAGAAAAGATCTCTAATATAGAATACAAGAAGTGACCTGAGACTGTCTTTATAAGCCCACTACTTTATCTGAACTAAATGCTAAGACAAACTCTCCTTCTGAGGGGTGTCTTTAAGTGTAATACATATGCTCAGCAGGGAATCCTGGCCTTCCTTGCTCTGATAAACTGGGATATTGGTTATAATAAATGGTTTATGTAAAAATTGTATTGAATGATAAGAACTGTATTTTAATGTATTTTTAAAAATGGATGTTAAAATGTACTTTAACATTAAAAACAAACAAATATCAATACCCCCCCCCAAAAAAAACCCCAAACACACAAACAAAACAAACAACCCAAAACTCTAAAAAAAAAAATAATCTAAGAAATTATTCCAAAATTGTAGAGGCAAGTATACAGATTAGTTATAACAGAAAGTCTCAAGGTTGGCTGTTATGGAGGATTGCTCTGTGTAGCAATTAATATTATCTCCTGTTAATTCAGGAAGCTCGAGGACAATATTAATAACTGTGCTGGTGTTGCTCCCTTGACAAGTATTGCCTCCCAGCAGCACAAGTCTGCAGAGGAGCAGCTGTCTGGTTTGTTCTCTGCAGCTGCTGCATGAATATCTGGCTCCTTCCTGTGGTACTTCATTGCTATTGCAAAGGACTGAAGAGTAGTTGGAATAAGCCCATAAGCAAAACAATAGGATTAACTGTAAAGCAAAACGGTAAGATACTTTTAAAAGGATAAATTAGTTATTACATTCTATAAAATGCTGGATTTTTAACTGTGCAGTATACAAAGCACTTAGCAAACTTTACACATAAATACACTCTCAAGGAGGCTTATAATTTTACCTTTCATCTGGCACAGATGCATCAAAAGTCCTGCCCCTGTGCCATTGGTGAATATTGGCCTCAAACACGTGTATTAAATTAATATTGAGTTGGGATACGGTAAGAAATGGGAAGAAAGAGCACAGTAAGTCAGTACAAATGTTACTTGGGTGATTAGATCACACACTCTCAGTGAAATTTGGAAATGAACAGCCCCCTTAAAGCTGGGTAAATCTCCTAAAGCTTGCCAGTGATTGTTGAAGAGTACTGTTTCTATTAATTTTCTTAGCTGTGATTAGTGGAGTTTTCTTTAATTGTATTTTTATCTGAAAATTACTGAGTGGTGTTGATGGATACATGCTGCTATTTACAAAATAGACTCGTACTACAAGAATTCTGACATTTGGGATAATTGGTATGTATCCCTCTAAATGGTTTCTATTCCTTATTTCATAATTGTTCTCATTTGCTCAGTGGGATTCAGAAATGGGGTTTGTGGAATGTCATTTAATACTCATGTCACTTTATTAAATGAAATGCATTAGCTTCCATCTTGCCTATAAATTAAGTCATTCTAGTTTCATTTTCTAGCCCATATTTTTAATTGCATAAATATTTTTTCCTTTTCATGTAATTTGCTTAGTGTGACAAAATTGCCACCCCCAGACCTCAGCTTTACTTTATAGCAAAAGAGTTAGTGTGTTTTCTATAGTCAGTTAAATCCTGACATAAATTGGATGCTTGATCTGTCTCTTAAGGCAGTCTAAATGTGAGCCATTGTTTTCAAAGTTAGCCCTTTTCCTTGCTAAGTGGAAGACTGAAACTCATAAATTATTCTGTTGCAACCCAGAGAAATAACCATCAATATGAAAGTATTAGAAAGGTCAGACCCTTCCAGTTAAATTTGCCTTTGTGTAGTGGCAGTGGGAAGGAGAAAGGTGTTTCCTTGCAATTTGCTGTCCTCAATCTATTTTAATGCTAGTCAATGTGTTGCCCAGCTTGTCTTTATAAATACAAACTGCTTCAGCAACACTCCAACATGTGTTTTGCTACCCACAATCTATTAGCCAAGAATAGCTACGTTGAAATAGAGTTGTGGTCATGCCCTCTCCTTTGGCAAATCCTCTTCATCAGGGACTCTGGGACTGTTGTGTAGGTTCAGAGGGGTATTCAACCTCCAGGGTAGGCCACACACTGGAAAACCACCCAGGAAAGAGATATACAGCCCTTATGGCATACTAGAGAACAACAGTAACAAGTAATCAATCTCCCACAATCATGATTTGAAAGAGTGTCTATGGGTGAAAAGCTCTGAGTGCTATCAACTAATAGTTGTCTCTTATGGCAACATTTTGAGAAGAGTAAATATATTACATTAGAAAGTCACATAGCCCTTTTATTAATAGCCTATTATTAATAGTGCCATATTTCCACTTTGAGTGTTAAAACTCTGATGTTGGAGCTTTTTAATAGTTTCATTTTCTTTTATTCCAAATGTTGGGGTTCTTGTTTTTTTTTTTATTATTATTTTTTGTTGTTGTTTTGAATTTAAAAAAAAGGATTACAAAATGCATTGATATAATCCAAACATAGAATAAAAGACAGAATCCTACTGTGCTAAAATGTAGTTGTATTCTGTATTTCACAGTGAACCATTTCAGCCCAGGTATACTGCTAACAACATTTTCCTGTAATAGATAACTTTTCCTTCCATTTCTTCAACTCTTGTTTGTTACAAGGTTAAGAGGAAAGAAGAATTTGTGGGAAGCTTGCTCTTACCTACAGATTCCTTTTGAGAAATGGAGTTCTTAAAAAGAAATTGGGTTCTTAAAAAGCTTCCCCACTCCCAAAGGTATTAGGGGTGGGGAGACAGAGTATGAAAATGAGCACTGGGGGACATCACTTCAATTCCTTCATCCTGATGAATGAGGATACAGTTGTCTCCTAGAGACTATTTTAAAGGGCAAGTGATGAGAACTGGATACTATCTGTCTGTTACTACATTTGTAGGAAGGAAACTTTTTCACATAGTGGACAAATATTTAAATATTTTTCAAATATAACCTATCCTCCTAAATGGCATGGAAATCTGTCACGAGGTCTAAGCATAACTCAGTTGGCAGCAACTGTTGTTCTTCCTAAGCAGCAGCATTGACACATGAGGGAGTGACAGAGGCATACTCTAAGTATGGAAAGCTGTCTTCTCGATAGCAACAGGAGACCATTTTCAGATCTGAAACTCTATATTCTGTAGCAGACAAACAAAAATATGCAGAATGATCCCGATTCTTGGAATATGTTGGTTTTTTTTTTTTCCCACCAGGCCTATTTATAAAACTGCCTGATAAAGAAGCATATAGAAGAAATGAATGCAACTCATAATATCTGGGTTGTGTTCTCAGCTCTGTTTGCCCTTGAGTGAGCCACATTAATGAAAATTTATAAAAATAAAAAAATCCAGAGAGGAAGCCTTTTGTACCTCAGTTTCCCCATATCTACAGAAAGAACAAATAATAGGGGTGATCTCATCTGTGCCTGGAAAGCATGTTGAGCTGATTTAGTGGAAGACACTAACAAAGTTTCATGCATTATTATTGCATTAGACTGACTGTACTTCTGAACTCTCTCTGACATTTCCCACTTGTCATTGATCGTAGGTGGTAACATTTCTGTATTCATTTTAAGGAGGGTGCACTATAGCTCTGCCTGAGTTGCAGTTTATGATTAAAGCATTTTCTAAGAAAGGCAGTAACTTGTGAGATCCTCTCTATTTTTCATTTCATTAAACTACCTCATTACCAAGTGTATTGTTTCATTACGGATCCTGCCAAACAGCTTCTGCTCTGCTCCTGTTCTGCTGTGTGTGAATTAACGAGGTGAAGTTTATAACTATATTTGGGTATCAGAATGTATTTCTGCTACTGTCTTGAAGGTTAGCATGACGAGTGAGTGAGGAATGCTGGGGGAAACCGTCTTTAACATGAGCAGGCTGTGCCGCAGCTCAGATTGCCCTGCTGAATCCTGTTTGGTGTTGCAAGCAGTGAAATCACCAGGCACTGGGACAGGGCTCAGACCACACAAACACAGGGTCGGGGCAGTTCAGTTAGCGAGTTGTTGAGACTGGTCCTCTGCGTGGCAGATAACGGAGGCTCTCCCATGTGTTGTCAGTGGCTGGAGCCTAGGATTGAGGTCGAATGCTCCCCGGTCAGACGTGCCTGTAAAGCAGCAGGGTGGTGAGGGAGGAAGCTTGTAGAGGAAATGAGTAAGTGAGGAGCATGGCCCAGTGTATAGCTGTCAGGCTGGGTTATGGAGAAAGCAGTGGAGAAGGGAGGAAGTGTTGCAATGACTAACCCTCATGAGTGTGTTCTTCTCTGAAACAGCCCCATCATAGAAGAGATAAGAGGATTTTGGGGAAACACTGCACATTTAATGCAAGACAGAATGATCTGTTGGCAGTTTTGAAAAGCACAGCTCCTCCTTAGAGGTGCTCAGCTTCCAATGAAAGGGGAGCACCCATAAAAAGCAGACTGTTGCTTGAAGTTACTGATTTTTTTATCTTCTGTTCTATGTGACTTTTCTGTCCTTTCTGAACTGGTTATTATCAGTGACAATACACACTAGAGCTTTATGTTTTCCCAAGGAGTTTAAGGTAGAATTTCTAAGAGGTGCATATTTACATTGATGCTTAAAAATATTGAAGGGTGTATTCTCTATTTCTCTTGCCTCAGGGAATTTAATGTAAAAAGAATATAGTGGCATGAGTATCTTCTTACAATTTAATATGTCTACATGAAAACATTTTTCACATCTGACTTCTGAACAGTTGGGTCCCTGGAAGAATGAGATGAGAAGAGCATCCTGTGGGGAAGGGGAGAAACAGAAGCAAGTGGTGATTGCTACAAAAAAAGGGAGGAAAATTAAATCCACTGGCAAATGGGTGTTGGTTTGCTATTTTTTTTCCCCATCAATATTTCTGATTTGTTGGTTTTTGATTGGTTTTGTTTTAGAATACTTCAGAAGTAAAAAACTCTTTTGCCACTGCATTTTCCCAGGTTTTTTTTTTTTCTACCCTTACATGACTATCAAAATAATGACCATCAGTAAAGTTTTATTATAATGTGGATTATCAGCCTTTGTTTAAAAAACACTATTGACATTCTTTATGCTTGTCACTTTTAAATTAATGAGAAGATTATGAAGGGGGTGGATAGGTGGGTTAAGTCCATTCTTTGAATGCTAGATACTTTCAAAGCAGCTGCTAGAATGAAATTTCCCTGGCTGCTCAGTGAGAGGATAGTTCAAATTGTAGTCAGAATTAGGACTGGTACATCAGATTGTGTGTGGGTGTGACAAATGAAAAAAGAAATGCTTGGTATAGTATTTTTATTTGTAACGTGAAACTAACCTAAAATAATATTAGTGGGTATTAAATTCTGTATGTTCCAATGGATCAGTTTCATTGGAATACAGAAAATAGTTCGGCTTACAGTAGTACCTCAGAGAAGATATCTGAGACATTACTAAAGAAGAATGACTGAAGTTGAAATACTAGTAGCAGGGAATACATGATGCTATGGGTGTGGTATGTGGTTTTTATCATCATGATTTCATATTGTTCTAAATATATTTTCATACAGTCTTTAAAGACTCCACATTAGCAATCATTATATATGGTTTTATACTTGAAAAAAAACACTTTACTTTAAAAACCATTTTAATGGAGTCTTTTATGTCACTTAGCTGTAATAGCACAAAAAGAATATCAGTCAATGAAAATACAGATGACTGAAACAAAGTTCTGGATGCATCAGGGAAAATTAGGGCTACATCTAACAGCAGCATCCTTTCAGTATAGGAGAGTTGAATCCATTGCCACAGTTTAGTTTTGTGGAGTTATCTGAAGTTCTAAAGGTGTCAAGAAAGCTCTGGGAAACCAGTTGGTGATCCACCCGCAGGAATATTGGAAGAAATGGGGTAGACCAAACAAGGTCTGTGTCTCCTTTAATGAAGAGGGAGAAAATCTGTGACAAAGATACGCAGATAGCAAAGGGGTCTTGTGAATGTGGACTGTGCAGTGGTACTTTTACTGGGTGGAAAGTGGATGTTGGTTCTCTGGGTAAGATTTTAGACTGGGAATTGGATCCATTTTCCCACCTTGGTTCTGCCACCAGATTTTCTTGGTGAACTGAGCAAGTAACATGTGGCCTCTGTTTTTCTGTTCTCAAAATGGGATTCTGACCCCTTCTCCCAAGGGTCTGTGAGGTTAAATAAAAGGATGTTTATAAAGTGATCTCATATTGTTTTTATGGAAGAGGTGCAGTTTCAACATTTTCAAACAATATTCTCATCAGGAAAAGAAGCTTGGATATTATTATTAGGGATGCTGTCATAGATATATGATTTCTCTCAGTGGTAACATCCCACAGTAGTGGGAGGTTCTGTATTAAGTTGGGGTTTTTTCCTGAGGTGGGGACAGATGTCACAGACACCCCACAAAAAGGGAGGCATCACTGGCTGCCAAGGGCCACTGATACCCTCCAGCTGTGTGACATCCCTGCACCAAGCTCTGCTGGTTTGAGCTGCCTCTGTGTGCTGGGACACCACTGGATACTGTGATCTGCTCTTGGGGTGCACTCTGCATTTGGTACATAGGTGAAGGTGTCTGTTCCTCTTCTCTCACCCTGAGTGAACCTGGTTCTTCTTGTCTGAACCCTATAGGTGTTCCAAATGCTCTCTGTGTGTATGTAATGCCTTCATCCTCACCCTTTAATCCCCAGCCTCCCTTATTTTGGAGGATGTAGTTCAGCTGGTCCTTTTCAACCTTTTGTTGATAAGTGCCATTTTTATGCTGCCTGTTGCTAAGTGTTTGGTGCTAGTCAGTCTCACCCTTCCCCCCCTCCTCTTTTGGCAGAGAAAGGACACAGCATATTTCCCGAATACATACTCTAATTCCAGCAATGAGACTACTGTACATCTGGTGCTCTCAGTCTCCTCTGTGCACATTACAGCACGTTGAACTGCAGGCAGTGGGACAAACGACCTGTCCCTGCCTGGCAGGACAGAGTGATTACTATGGAAAGTGTCACAGCAGCATCGCCAGGCATGAGATCACCGGCGACAAGCTGATGAACTTTTACCAAAACACAGGCACATGCCTGTGCTGTCACTTTCTCTTAGGCAGCCCCAGAGCATGGAAATTGAGGGAGGGGAGTGTGTGTTTTTGAAGGGGGGGAGGTGTAGAGGTAAAAACACGGTGGGAGGTAGAATTGTGGTAGATGTAACTGATTTACAACAGGAGTTTCCTTTATAGTCATAAGGGGAATTTTGCTTCGTCACAGCAAGTTTGAACCCTCATGAAACAGCCTGAATCATTTGAAGTTAAAATAAAGCAGAGAATGGCAGGGGGAGGGGCCATTAAAAACAGGAAAAAAAAAAGGCAAAAAACACAACATTAAAATTGTTTCCTTTGGTGCTGACTTCTTAAATGGGAATGTGATCCAGAATAGCTCTGGTGTGCAAGCCAACATTTGTTTTAAGAATTTTTATTGTCTCCTTTTCTCTCTTCCCCCTCTCCCCCTTGCCCTCCCTCTCTGCTCTGCAGATTTACACTGACTGGGCTAACCACTACCTAGCAAAATCTGGCCACAAGCGGTTGATCAAGGATTTGCAACAGGACATTGCAGATGGGGTTCTGCTAGCAGAAATCATCCAGATCATCGGTAAGACCAGGGCTGAGAGAAGCACTGGGAGCTGACTCCTTGCATGGGGGAATATATAATTCAAGTTGAATGTATTTAACAATAAGATGAACCCTGAATAATACAATTTGACTGGGTCCATATGTCTCTGATATTTGTGTGGTTCATCCTTGTCTTAATTAAAAAATATGTTTATGTGAGCATGTTTGGAACTGGCTGTTTAACCATACTTTAAATGGCCAGAACTGTATCTTACACACTTTGAATTGTCAGAAATGAATGCTCCATTAAACCATATGTCTCCCATGTGTGCATTTTGTTAGTTGGAGTGGCTCATACTTTCTGGGATGCCTTGAAACTGTATCCTGACCCTGCAAAGACAATTGTGGAAGATTTCATGTCAGCAGTTATTTTGCAGGGGCTGAAGAATTAGCAGCGACCTCCTTCGCACTTCCCCCTTTGCATGATTTGGCATGTGGAAGCAACTGCTGCTAACAAGAGTGTTGTTACTGTACAACTGAGCTTTACTTAGAAAGGAGCTCTGTGTCAACAAAACCCTGTGCACTTTATAGCTGGGTCTTTACTGCTCTACTTCTGTTATTTTGTTTTGTTTTGGATTTTTAGGTTTGTTTTTGGGCTGGGGTTTTTTTGGCTAGGGTGTGTAAAGGGAAGTTTTATCTCATTGTTTACTTCTGCTTTTTCTCCTCACTGTTTTTGTTTAGCAAATGAAAAGGTTGAAGATATCAATGGCTGTCCCCGGAGCCAGTCTCAAATGGTAAGAATAAAATACATTTTTAGTCTGTGTTGGCACTTCTGCACTTTCATAAAATGCTTTTTTAATAATGATCTTTTTAAGCTGTGAATAATCTGTCCCACATTTACCATAAAGTTCTAAGGCTCATGTAGTATTCCTGGTACCTTTCTTTCCATGTGCTCAGTGTTTATAATTCATTTCTTTGCTTTCTAACTTTGGGTCTTGAGATAACCCAGAACCAAAACTTCATCACTTCTAATTAACCCAGAACTGGCTTAGCAGACCTATTCTTCTGATGACTCAGATAATTTCATTTAACTTCATTTTTAAAGGCAGTAAATCCAAGAACAAATTTTTAAGTGGAGTCTTTGTGTCTGGAAAACTGATTTGATGAACAGGACTTGCCAAATTATTTTTGAATATAAATAGCCTATTGGACTGTCCACTGTGAAGTCCAGTTAGATGCACTGCCTCCAAGACTTTCAGAAATAGCACTTTAGTCATATAGTTCTCTGAGCTATAGCTGGCAGCTGCTTACAGACATCTTAATACTTTCAGGCAAGAAGCATTTTGTGACTGTGATTCATGTAGAGTCTTACTAATCTTTTACTGTGTTTATGGCTAGCAAAGTACATTTAATAAGATAAAGCCTCCTTAGGAGACTGTGGAACTGACAGGTACAAAATCTGAGCCTCAATAACATCACCATGAATTTACTGAATCATGTGCAGTTCCTGTCATGCTTTTCCATGCTGAGGACTTTGCCTTCCTGTTCACATCCAATTAGTACGTCAGTAAGGTGTGTGATTGTGTAGTTGGCAAGGATTTTGGAGTATAATGATTTGGATTAGCTTGCTTATTAGAAAACTACTGAAGCTGGGGTTAAAAATGGAAATGAAGTAGAAAAAAAAGTATTTATTCAGTGCATTGTTTTAAAGGGGAAAGATGAAAAAGGTAAAAAGAAAAATTTCCAGTGAAATGAATAAATGTATCTGTTGATTCTTACTTTTCAAAAAATATGCAGGATTAGACAAAGTTTTTTCTCTGCCTTTCAGACTTTAAAAAAAGCCCAGAGTAAGAATATATGCAATTTCCTTAATAATAGTTATTATTTTAATTACTCATATTACAGCAGCACCTAGTGGCCCTGGCTGAGAACGTTGGGAACTCCAGCGTGGAACTCTAAAATTGCACACACAGATCGAGAGATAATCACTCTCTACTTTAATCACATTAAAATCTGCCATTCCAGACAGACAAGACAAACAAGAGAATATAAAAGCACAGAAAAATGATATGATTTCCTGAGGTTATGTAAGTGGTTAGTGGCCATATAGAATTGCTTAGGGACCCACCACTCTGATGTCTATCGAGCTTCATTTCCATGAGAGAAAGCTGAGCTGCAGACAAATATTCACTCTAGCAATGTTTTCATCTGCAAAGTGACATTTGTGTACATTCCCTGTTGATAGGTAAATCTTTATTAAGCATAGGGATTCTGCATTTCATCTCTAGCTCCACTGCAGTTGTGAGGAAGTATGGTCAATGCATGCTGCCACAGCAGTACCTGGGGGAATCTCTTTGTGTCCATCTTCCTCCTCTCATAAGAAAATCTCACAGCTCAGCCAGGCTGAAGACTGTCTCAGGTGCTCTGGGTCTCACACCAGGTGCTTCAAATGCTCCTGTTACATAGTCATACATTACTGATTGCATAGTGCTAGGGTGTCAAGGTTAGCCACTGTCACTTGATAGCAATACACTATATATTATTTTTAATTTAGTCTCTTTACTATATTGTTTTATCTCTACAGTTTGATCAGATTATTTTCCTGCTTTTTGACATACCATTTTTATAGTGCTGATTTGTTCTACTCATCCAGGAAATGTAAAATGTACTGAAGTTAAAGTGGTTCAAACTTGTCAGAGACCCCAGGTTTTGAGTCTGCTCTCCATTTGTTTCCCTTGCTTTGTGTACTGATCTAGCCTAGATGAAAGCACCATCTTACTGCATTTTCAGGTAATTTCCCTTGGTAGTGCTCAATTTTGTCAGCCCACTCATTTAATAATAGGCCAGTTCTCTTCTTACAGCAGCAGACTCTTACGTGTTTGTGAGGTGCAGAAAAATAATATAACAGTGGTGAAGTTAGTTTACATACTTCGCATATGCCAGTAGGTAGCAGTATGCCCTGTCAGGATTTGTCAGAACATGAGCCATCAAACCAGCAACAGTCATGATACTCCTATAGTAGTTTTATTAGCCATTTGTTCACCACTTTCATTTTGATGGTTTTTAATTAAGAAACCTCAAGAATCTCATTGCCATTTTTTTTTGCATGTTTTCATGATCTTTGCTCTCATAACTTGCAATTACAGAGACATGTTTTCCGTATTCATCTGCCATTTGATACTCTTCCCAGGAGGTGATGTCTAAGATATTTTATTATCCTAAAAAAAGCTAGAAAGCACTGACATAGATTGTCTGCTGCTGGAAATATTTTACTTTCTCTGTAGATTATAAAGATACTAATTCATAATTAATCACTACCAATATTCCCAAATTCTGTTCCACTTACCATTTGGTTTTCCTCTTGCCAATGACTTCATCTTTCAAGTGATTTTTATGACAGTTCAGTTCAGCTGTTACATTATTTGGTAAACATTATTTAATAACATTCATTTTAAATATGTATAAAAAGCTTTTCTAGCTTTCTTTTAGTTAGGGTTATTGCAATGTCTTCCACTCTCTCTTCATCTTGGCAGTGATATATAAAGTATTTCCATCAAGTTTAACTGGCTGCACAGGTCCAAGTTTATAAAAATTAAAACCTGTGAACCCCAGCAGCATCCAGTGTCTGCATAGTTAGCTTTACCAGGATCCTTGTGGCTGTCTCACACATTTGTGCTCACACATTCGTTCTCACACATTTGAGGTCACATATAGAATTTGAGAACCTTGGATGTAATGGGGAATAAATTATTTCATATTCAAATCTCAGAAACTTTAATAAATGAAACTTGCAAAAGAATTAGCAAGATTTGCTTGTTTGCTGGGTAAATCTACTGTGGTAAAAAGGAATCCAGTTCTTGTGGTGTGACAGAATAAAGGTTCATGCGATTCTTTCAGAAGTGTGAGTAAAATGCCCATTGGAGCCACACTCATGACAAATAATTCTTTTCCCAGTCTATTGTCTACGTTGCAACAGTGGCACCTCTGCACTGAAGAAGGCAAGACTGATACAGCTCCATTATGCAAGGATGTAAGCAGATGCTTATCTATTCAGGAAATGACACTCCTAAGCATGATGCATATGCAGATGTCTCATTTTCTGATGGTAGTTTCAATTAGACTGACACTTTTTTTTTTACTCAATTAGCTATGCTTCCTGAGATTCCTCAGTAGATAGGTGATTTACATTCAACTCGTACCCTTACTGAAATTTCCATTAAAGTACCCAAGACTGTCATAGCTAGGAGCATGTCTTAGCTATGATTCTGAAGATATTTTCTTGGACAAGTCCTCATTTTCTAGGTACATTCAGAGTATGGTCTTCCCTTTGAGAACCAATCCCATTCCCACATCCTTCTCCAGTGACTTTCCTCAGCTGTTCCTGGGAAGAATTTCTTGGACATGTTTGACACACATGCAACTCACTGTACAAGGTACAAGATGGCTTCAGAGCATTTACAGTTATTTTGGCCTTCACTCCCATATTTCCTTGACTGATTATAGCAATGTAACTACTAAGATGCATTTTTATTTATCTCTGCTCCAGGTTTATAGAGCCCTAAAGCTTATTCCTGCAGGCTGAGAAATCCTGTGGTATACAATATATGTCATGTCCTGGAGATTGAAGCAGTGAGAAATTATTATCAAGCCCTCTACACATGATTTTGTGTCACCACATAGTAATAATGGGGATGAGAGCAGTAATCTGTAAAAGACTCTTTTCCATGTGTAAGGAAGTGGCCACCGTTCAACCACTTAGGTGGTTTGTAGGTCAAAATTGTAGAAACTGACCTTCAGGACTGGACAGTCCTTCTTTGATATAGACATTAACATTTCGACTTTTTGTTAGGCCTCTTTATTCTGTAGTGGAACAAGTAGCTCTCTTTACATCCAGAGAAGATCTGAGAACGTTAAAAGAACAGGATTTATGACAATCCCTCTTCACAGAACAGCTCGGAATTGCATCAGGCAGTATCATTCATATTCCCCTGAGTCACTCACATTTGACTGTCTGAAGTAATAAAAGAAAATGCCACACGAAAACATCCTGGGTATTATTTTACTAGGCTGGAAGAAATACATTATTCATTAAATATGAATCGTATGTAGTTATTAGCCTTTTTGTTTAGGCTTACAAATTTCTTGTTCTATTTATTAATACATGGAAACTCATGAGAATAACTCATCTAGATGTTAAAGAAATAATCATCTTGTAAGGAGTACTTACACTGTGATGATACCAGTCTCCATGAAATCTACAGAGAAGTAATTTCAGTGTTGTGTTTGTGTGGTTAGGATTGCTTGGTTAGGGCTGGGATAAAAGTTATGGACATTTTGCTTATGTACACCATCATCCCTGAACACAAAAAGATAGTTTGAAGAGACACAGTTGACAGTCTCCCCATTGCCTGCTACCCCGATCTATGCTTTTCAATTTTCTATTTTTTTTTCCCCCTCAAAAATATGTGAACATTCCATGAAGTTTTGGAATTGATCAAATGTATATTTGTGATAGAGAAGCTTAGACAAAGAGATGATGAATAAATGTCCTTGAAACCTCCATTAATAGAAATACACTGGAAAATTTTAATACCAACATGCAGTTAAAATACATGCACACAAATTGACTATGACATGCATTTTAGAAACCACCTGTTTGTTATAGTCATTAATACATTTTTCCCAAATAGCAGCAGCAGGATTACAGTCAATATGTGTGCTTAATGATGGTGTATTTTTATCATCTTCTATAGGGATAATATGTTATAAATACTAGGAATGTCTAGAATGTTTACTGGATTTAAAAACAGAGAAGAAAGTGCGTGATGTTTAGCTGAACAGCAAAAATGCATATTTAAGCTGAACAAGAAAATAAACAATGTCTCTGAAGTGGATTTATTTTACAGTTTATCCAAACAAGGCTTTTTGGTAGTTGTGAGATTTTGTCAGCTTTCTAGATATTTATCAAATGTCTGATTATTTTGGAACTGTGGCAAAATGCCAGTTCTTTTATAGTTATAGTCAAGGCCTTATTTCTATATAAAGATTTTCAAACCACTTCCCTTATGGTACTTCTCCTTAGACTGTCTTAAAATTTCTTGTGCTGCTTCTTAGTTAGGAAAGGTTATTGTTCCTTGTCTGTGAAGCCTTGAATTTCCTTAGGGCAGGCTTTACAAAGGAACTCTCCTTAACATTGAAGCAGAGTTCCAAGGTCTCTCAATCCTTCTTATTAATATAATGTGTCACAACCCACCTTGACAACAGTGAATTCTGCAGCTTCAGTAGCATGCAAGATTATAAAGAAAAAAATGTGTTGGCCTGTGCTTCAGTGTGTAGCACACACACATGGACACGGATCCATCTGAACTACTTCATGTAGTTCTGATGAACCTCCTGTGGTTTTGTTCACTTTGAGTGGCACTTAAGCCACTCTCCCAGCCTCTCATTTGTGAATTAAGGTTTGTGGGAGCTTTGAAATTCTGGGAGCTTTGATGAACCATTGTATTTTCTGGGCATCTGTGAGAGTCTGAGATGGTTGTTCTTCTCCATTGTTGCCAGAGCTACTGTCTCTGTTCCTTCAGGTGAGTTCAGACTTAACTTTAAGAAAGAGATACTAGACATACTTTGAGATTTAAACATTGCAATCTGTAAACAATAAATGAGGGCACACACCAAGTATGCGTATCATCCTTTTTTGGTTGGGCTGTGAAATCCAATTACTGGGAAGATGTTTTATGGGACATACAGGAACTGTGTGCAACTGTCCATAAAATGCTGTCTGTGGTGTAATGTGTAAAGCAGCAGAGGGTGCCAGAAAACAAGTTGTGGCTTCCGTTGTAATTAACAGAAAATGAAAGGGTTTTTTAACTCGAAGTGTTCGGGTGGAACAGTGTTTGTGTTGTGAATTCAGCTGCAGAAGGGAGGGAAGATGACACATTTGTAATTTAAAGCACTTACATATGCTAAAAATTAAAATAAAACACTGTCCAACAAATTGACAAGCTTTTGAAGGTGTTTTGTGCTACATTATACCTAGATGACAGTGCTCGCCACTGAATTCTCTTTTAGCAGCTATACATACCCAGTATTTCAAAGCTTGGCCTTATAGCAAAGGAGTATAATGAAGTAACATAGAATGTCTCAGTGATGTAGTGTGTTAATTAGAAACTATCATGGTAAAAAAAAATAATAAAATCCTGTCCTTCTACGTTTGTAATTGTTAAGTACATTAAAAAAGACTTGACAACCTCCCTCTGCTCTCCTGCTGGAAAGTCAAATACAAAAATTTTGATTCCAGAAAAAGTTTTCAGCAATGTTGCATTACTTCCAGAATATAATACAGTTAGAATGTAGGAAAATTAAGAGAAAAAACAGAAAGTAGGTGCATGCTGAAACAACTATGATCAGTCCAGATGTATTTTCTCACTCTACCCTTGATCCTTGCTGGAACAGGAGCTGCTTACATCTGCTGAAGCTAAATGCTAGCCTGTTTCATGGAAAGCGTGCCAAATCTGCCTGATTTTACATTGTCTTTTACAGACTCACCATTTCATAGTTCCTTGACTTTTATGCACACTAACCCATCTTACCTTCTTTTATTTGTCAGTAATTATATTCAAAGAATAAACCTTTATGAATTATATTAAAAGATAAACCTTTAGAACAAAGCTTTATGCTAGTGAAGATTTTGGCAACATGGAACTGGACTTAAATACTGATGTTAATTCTAAATTTAAACACTATTACAGCTGGTGACACTATTATAGGGCATACTATTAAAGTACATAAAGGTAAATTGGATTAATCTAGCAGAGGAACAGGAAGTTATCACAAAGGCTGCTTATTTCAACACTATTAGTTAATTTCTTCTCATGGAAAGGCTCTTCATCAGGTTAATGAAATTATTAATACCATCTTATTTTTTTTTACTTTTTCTTTTTTTTTTTCTTTTTTATGTAACTGGTCTGTTTGAATCCACTCTGACCTGAAACTTAATACACTGATTGCTAGAATACAGTACAACTATTTATTTCAGCTGAAATAAGTAGTATAAATACCACAATCTATTTGGCAGCATTCTCATATGCACTCTGAGGATTCTGCTGACCATATGATCAACAGATGATCATATGACATAAATCAGAGCTATACTTATTTTAAGTTGAAATTTTAAATTGGCCCAGTGGCTAAATATGAATTATTATGGGCAGGGTTCAGTTGCAGTCAGTCAAAGATATAGATAGACATATATATATATATAAAAATAAAAAGGTATAAATTTTTTTTTGTTGGTGGTGTTCGGACATGTTGTTTTGTTTTAACTTTA
>JANHGL010008239.1:0-28275 GCA_024611195.1 Ceyx melanurus | reverse complement strand
GCTCAGGCAGGGGGGTTGGACTAGATGATCTTCTAGGTCCCTTCCAACCCCTAATATCTATGAATGAATCTATGAATGAATCTATGCTCTAGCAAGTGCCCAAGGAAGACTAAAGCAAGGAACAGCTCAAGTATAAAGCTGTGCCATCTCATCTTAATAGACCAGTTCCTGAATTTCTGAGCTTCAAAGTAACTATTGGAGCAGCAAGTTTAAAGACACCTGTTTTCTCAGAAAGGAGATTTACAAATGCAGATACCATTTTCAGTGCTGTAATCCAAGTACTTTGAAATAAGTACAGCTGTATTGTTAGAAGCTGAAGAGGATACATGATTATTAAAATAAATCAGCTTCACCAAAGCATTTATCTTACTGTCTTTGCTTTCAGAGGACAAGATCATGATGCTGTGTCCTCCATCTCTAGAGATATGCAATTGCACTTCCCTCCTTGAACAAACAGCTCTCTGGGCTCTTTTGGTCAGGAGAGAAAACTACACCCGTGAGTGAAGAGTGGTAAGGTGCTGCTACCCACAATACCAGTGGTGGGCACAGCCACACAAAGCCCCTGAGCAGTCCAAAACAAAAGCAGTCTCAGGAGCATTTTTAAGGTGAACATGTTTGTCCCAATGGTCCGTGTACTCCAAATACCAACTTCTGCAAGAGCTTTCAATCTTTATAAGAATCTCATGCTTATAAGAAGGGATGAATTATTTAAAGAGAGCATCTTAGTATTATTTTAATTTATACTTGCCACTCATAGAGATTCAACCCAGTGATAGAAGTTCTAAAATGCTAAAACAAAATGCACCCAAGCCAAGATAAGCACCTGAAAGTTAGGATTTCTATATGAATTAAAGCACTTTATCTTTTGAGGTTTGCATCTCACTATTTATAGTACAGCTAGATGGGTCCTGGTCTTGCAGGCTTAAGCATATGAATAGTCCTATTCACTACTACTGGTGAGGACAACAAGGACTGTAACAGCAACTTGCACTGTCTCCTTCACCATTAGCAACTGCAAGTGCCAAGGCTGCTAAAGGTGCCACTATGCCCCACAGCCCGATCCTGACCTCAGTTTATGGAGGCAAATCACGGGTAAACCCACAGCAGTGGCTGCTGCTGCAGCAGGAGTAAAACAGCTGTGAGCTAAGTGGATCAGGATCAGATCATCTCTTTACAGACTCATATGTTTCCAAAACATTCTCTGATGGGGCTGAAATTTTCCATGATTGATCTCTGGCCAAAGACAACTCTTCTCTCTCTTTTTTTTTTTTTTTCTTTTTTTTTCTTTTTTTTCTTTTTTTATTTCTTCTAAGTATAAGCAAACCCTCCATTTTTAAGATAATACTTTGGGAAGAGGGCAGTGCAACCCTTTGAGGGACAGTTCTGTAACCCATAGTCTTTTTGTTTGAGCCTTTGCATCCTCAGAGTACAAAATGTGGTTTATTACCATGAGAGTTAATTGCTAAAAAAAAGTGCTTTGGACAAAAGTACTGTTTTTGTCCCACTTTTTAGTCAAACACAACTCCTGCATATATTTTTCCTGTAATTGTATGTGTTGTGCAACAGTGGAAATCAGAAAGTAACCACTACACAGCTGTTTACAGAATGGAAGCTGATAAACCTGATTATAAAACAAATAAATATTTCTCCCTGTAGTTTAAAGAATATAAAAGCATCTTTCTGCTTTGCAGAACCTGTGAAGAGGTCTAACCCACAGGTCCCACATCCAGGAGAAAAAGCAAGCTCAAAGCACCAGCTCTTTGCAAGTGAACAGTTTACATATCACCCCAAAAAAAGCACAGACCCACTTAAAAAAAAAGGCTGTTACTGTTAAAAACACACTTTTTTAAAGCTACAAATATATATTCTAGTGTTTGTCACAGACTTTTGGATGAATACCTCTCTACTAACTCAAAGCAGAAGATGTAGAGGCTACTTTAGTTTCTCCAGGTTTTTGTTTCCAGCTCAGTGGTTTCTGCCTGAGTGCAGCCCAGATTCCCCGCGAGGTCAGCAGCCATTCAAAATTGCTCCCACTCCCGAGGACCAGCCAAACCTCATTATACTTCTGTGCAAACATCCTCCTGAAATCATGGCTCCACTGACAAACAGTTTTGCACAGCAGAAAACAGGGTAAATCACACCAAGCTCCAAGTCGCCACTTCAGAGGTTCCAGCAAAACTATAAAAAGCAAGTACCAGTGCGAAGGCACAAAATTGTTAAAGATAACAAAAGCAGGCAGTGTCAGCCAGGCCCATGTGTTAGTCTGAGGAGTTGTTTCAGGATCCACACAAGGGTCAGTTTGATAACATGGTCACACATTTAATGATTTTCGAATGCCCTCAGTGAGGGTCCAGCCCTGGCTCAACATCAGCTGTTCAGCAAAATGTTGTTCTACAGTGGGAATCTAACATGGCAGGGGACAGAAAATTCCTTATGCCACAATGGGAAGATATAGAGCTGCTTGAAGGGGAGGTCTCATTTAATATACTTCACTTATCACACATGAATATCTAAAGGTAGAAATCACATTACATTCATAGCAAATCTAAGTGGTGTATGGCTGACACCAAGACACACATATTGTCATCTGGGAGGTACCAGTGAAGCAGCTTTATACCTGGCAAGATAACTTATTGATCACAGACTAGCCTGTGAAATATCAGGCTAATAAGTCATGTGCCCCACAGGACCATGGAGTAAGACTGTCTCAGATGCTTGTATCCCAAAATCTGTGCCTCACCTGGAAACATAGAATAATAGAATCATTGCTGGAAATTACCTTCAAGATCATCAAGTCCAACTGTCTACTAAACATTACTATGGACACTAGACCATGTCCTGAAATGACACATCTAGATGTTTTCTGAACACCTCCAAGGATGATGACTCCACCACCATGCTGAGCAGCCTGTTCCAAGGCCTCCCCACTTTCTCAGTAAACAAATTTTTCAGAATATCCAACCTAAACCTCCCTTAGAACAACTTAAACACATTTCCTCTCACTAATTATGTAGAAGAGACCAACACCCACCTCACTACAACCTCCCTTCATCAGCTCCATTGCCCTTCTCTGGACTTGCTCCAGCACCTCAATGTCTTTTTTTATCCTACAGCTCCCAAAACCAAATCCAGTACTCAGACTGTGCCCTCACTGGTGCCAAGTATAGGGGCATGATCACTTCTCTTACTTCTGCTGGACATACAGTTTCTGAACCAGTCAGGGATACCATTGGCCCTCTTGGCCACCTGGGCACACTGCTGGCTCACGTTCAGCTGGGTGTCCACTAGCACCCCAGGTCCTTTTCTGCCAGGCACTTTCCAGCCACGCCCCCCCAAGCCTGGAGCATTGCATGGGGTTGTTGTGGTCCAAGTGCAGGACCTGGCACTTGGCCTTGTTAAACCTCAGACAATTGCCCTCAACCTACTTCTGCACAATCCCAGACTCTTTTAGTAGTAATGATACCTCACTCCTAAACATCACACAAAGCTTCTCTACATCTCCCCTGACAGCCCAAACAGATATATTTCACTTTTACAAATTCTCTGAGAAGAGAGGTCAAGCAAAATGAGGATTTCTTTCCCCCCCATGCAGGGATGCCATAAACACCGTCAGGTCTTGTGGACATTGGACATCTTTGTGCTAGGTCGCTTTGTCAAAAGTGTGGGACAAAAACTCCCACAGAGACCACTGCCATACTGCAGCCATGGGGACGGCCAGGGACAGAGGTCCCAGGCCTGTGCAGCACAGGACGTGCGGAGGCCCAAGTCTCCCCGGTGCAGGAGGCAGCACAGAGACTGATGTTCCTCTTTTCAGACCGCGGGGAGAGAGGCGGCGGCGGGGGCTGGCTCCGCGGCCGGGCGCTGCTTTGAGGCAGGCAGGGTCTTCCCGGTGCCGGGACGGCCCGAGGGAGAGCAGAGAGACCTGGAGGGCAGAGGCTGAGAGGTGACGCAGCCGCGGCATTGCCGGGGCAACCGCGGGAGGTTTAAACGCGGCGGAAGCGGCGCCAAAAGCGGGAAGAGCGAGACCGCGGCCTTCTCAGAGCGAGCGTGCGGGAGCACCACCAGCAGCACCAGCAGCGGCCCCTCTGGCAGCGCGACACGGGCAGACGCCCCACTCGTGATTGCCATACACTCGGGAGGAACCCAGCCACGGGCTGCAACCGGCAGAAGGTCCTGCACTCGACACTGGGGTGGCTGTGGGAACCCAGAGGGAAAGGTCACGGAAACCTGCAGCTGATCAGCGTGCAAGTCCGGTCTGTCGATACACAGCTCCGCTGCTGGTGTCACAGCAATCGTTTTTGTGGGATGGTCGTGTGACTGGAACACTGTCATGGATGGCTCTGGGATTTTTAGGAAAGGCAGAGCAGCAAGGCAGAGAGGTTGCTCTTGATGTGCATGAGAAACTGGAATGCATTGAGCTCTGCCCAGGGCATGATGAAAACCATGTTGAAAGCTTATAAGAATTAAGGGGCATGAGAATATAGGTGAAACTGTTGTGGGTGTCTACTACAAACCACCAAACCAGAAGGAGGATGTTGAGGCTTTCTACAGGCAGCTGAAAGTACCCTCGAGATCACAAGCCCTGGTGTTCATGGGTGACTTCAGTCACCCTGGCATTTGTTAGACAGGCCCCATGGTGAGGCATACTCGGTCTAGAAGGCTCTTGCAGCGTATTGACAATAACTTTTTGATACAGGTGGTGGAAGTGCCAACATGGAGGGGTGTGGTGCTGGACTCTGTATTAATGAACAAAGAAGGTCTGCTCAGGGATATGAAGGTTGGGGACAGTGTTTACAGTAGTGATCATGGCATGGTAAAGTTTAGCATCATACAAGGAAGAAGCAGGGCAATAAGTTGGGTTGCAACCCTGGAGTTCAGGAGGTCTAACTTTGTCCTCTTGAAAGACCTACTTCGAAGAATCCACTGGGCTAAGACTCTAGAGGGTATTGGTGGGGGGGGGGGGGGGGAGGGCAAGAGATATGGTTAATATTCAAACATCACTTTCTCCAAGCTCAAGACAGGGCTAATCTTTTGAGTGAAAAATTAATTAGAGGAGGCAGGAGACCAGTATGGATGAGCAAGAAGCTGCTGGAAAAACCTCGTGGAAGAAAGAAGTTTACAGTACGTAGAAAAAAGGACTGGACCTTGGAGTCCTGGGTGGGCAGAAAGATTTCCATGGGACACCAATATGCAGTTGTGGCCAAGAAGGCCAGTGGTCTCCTGGGGTGTATAAAGAAGAGTGTGTCCAGCAGGTCAAGGGAGGTTCTTCTCCCTCTCTACTCTGCCCTAGTGAGACCACATCTGGAGTATTCTGTCCAGTTCTGGTCTCCTCATTTCAAAAGTGACAGGGAAATACTAGAATTAGTCCAATGGAGCTTGTGAGGATGATTAAGGGCACATCTATCTTATGAGGAAAGACCTGGAGTTGTTTATCATGGCAAAGAGAAGACTGAGAGGGGTTCTTATTAATGTTTGCAAATATCTGAAGAGCAGGTGTCAAGTAGAATGGGCCAGTCTCTTCAGTGGTGCCCCATGATAGGACAGGAGGTAATGGTCACAAGCTGAAACACAGGAAGTTCCACCTCAACATGAGGAAAAAACTTACTTCCTGTGAGGGTGACAGAGACCAGAACAGGCTGCCCAGGAAGCTTCTCTGGAGACTTTCCAAACCTGCCTAATTCTTTTCCTGTGTAGGCTGCCCTGGGTGGCCCTGCAGGGGTCTGCTCTGGCAGGGGGCTGGGCTCAATGATATCCAGAGGTCCCTTCCATTCCATGATTCTGTGATTCCCCAGCCTAAAGGAAAGCACTGACCGCCAGGTGAGGAGCAGGAGCTGGGACATCTTCCTGCATGGCAAAGTCTGCTGGGAGCAGGGGGTGGCTGCCTGGCCAATGTGGCTGATGGCAGAGGTGTGCTTCAAGACAAGCAAGGGCTGGCTGCTGCCCCTAGTGCTCAGTGGGGACAACCAGTGTGAGTGAGGGAAGCAGTGGCTGCTGTGTCTGGATGAACTGAGGTGCCGCTCCTGTGGCTTGGGCTGCTGCTGGAGTCCTGAAATCGTGCTCAGCCCTCAGCAACACTGGGCAGTCCTGACTTGTATGCATTATGCCAAGGAAGGGCTTTGTTTTATGATTCTGGATTTCATCAGGAGTCCTTCCTCAACTCCCAGTTTAAGCCTCTGCTTTCTGTCGGCAAGCTGGGGAGAGGTGCCTCCTCTGCCGCAGGAACACAGATCGGGTTAAGGCAGAGAGGCACAAAAATAGTGTGGCAGCGGGTGACCACAGAAGTACCATAGTTAGACATGGTTTGTTTAGTGCCAGAAGTATGCAAGTCACTCTGCCAGACAAGAATATTCCTCTCAGAGAGGCTCCCAAAGAGCCTATCATCAGTTTTTTAAAGTGTTTGCAGTTTGCTGGCTGAAGCTTTCCACTGGAGTTGGTCTTGCCTAGGGGCTGTACACTTGCAGGGTTGGAAAACATAGTGTTGATGTATTCTTGCCAAATTCAGCTTGTTCCTTGGATTGTTTCCTTTCTCTAATCACTGTTTATCTTTACATGGGCCAGATTGGCCCATTTCTTCCCCTCTTTCACTACTCTTTATGACAGATATATGATCTCTGAAATTCTTCCTTGGCTGACCACAGTTCATTCATCAGGGAATAAATTTATCCCTTCGTTGAGCAATTAGTAAGCACTCGGTGAATTTCCAAAGGCATTTCTAAGACCTCAGGCACCTTGGATTTCCAGGTGTTACATGAGTCTTACCCTATGTACATCAAGGCTTCTCCTCTTTTAGGAAAGCGTCTCCCATCAATAGCTCACATAATCCAGTATCTCCAGCTCTTGGAGAGGAGTCAGCAACTCCCCACTCCCCTCAACTTTGGCAGGCAGGGAAAAAAAAAAAAAAGCTAACCAAAACCTGCCCTCAGCTGTGTTTCTAAGTAGGGCTTTTCACTATATTTGTGATTTTTACCCTCTTTCTCATGGTATTTGTTTTCTGTCTATCCACCTCTGTCACTTCTATACTCTCAGGCCATTTGCTTAATGTTCTGTTATTGTTGCTTACATTTCAGTATATTTTCTACTCCAAACAGGTAGATGGTGAATGAAAGATTACTGTCCCTTTTTACAGATAGAGAAGTGAGAGAGTAAAAAGAAATGAGGCTATTTTTTCATAGTCTGCAACACATCCACAAGCACAGCTTTCATCCCTTGAGTTCAGCACTGTGATCGTAACCCACCATTTTCCCCCTGAACCCTTTCCAGATCTCACTGATTCTGAAGGGCTGGATAAATGTGCTTTAATGGTACCTCTAGCTGCGTGGGACAGCAAAGGCAATACTTTTACTCTGAAGAGAGGGAAAATAACTGGCAACTGAAACACTGGGAGGCAGATTCAGCCCTTACATAAGTGAAAGCAACTCTGTTTTGCCAAGACTGAATTTGCCTCTCTATCCATAGCTTTGCATTTTTTTAAAGTTCTTCTGGCCAGAATGAAAAGGGGTTTGGTAACCCGAAGAAACCATAAAGCCCAGCTCCAAAATGGCTGTAACGCAGCCGGATGCCATCTATGACAGCTGGAGATGGTTGGGCTGCAGACACAGTGCCAGCACACAGATCCATCACCCATTGCCCCCCACGGCGATGCAAGGACCATCGCCAGACTATTCCCATCTTGCAGCCAGAACCAGGAGGCTGAAGCAGCTCTGCTGCTGTCTCCTGCTGTGCATCTTCTGGCCTGCCTCCTTCGAGAGCCTGCTCTCCAGCACCAGGAGCGGAAGCCGGGCTGAGCGCAGCAGTGCTGCCCGGGGCCCGTGTGCTTCGCTGTGGGAGTTTTCACACATTAGCCTCTGCGGAACTCCCACTTAGAAATAAAAATCACAACTCTGGGACAAAAAGGATTTGCCAAGACCCCTAATTGGATGAGTTTGTGTTCCATTTCCCAGTGGCTGGGTAGTATATTTATGTACAATTTCTTAACTTCTATCAATCACATATTTAAGGTTTGGGTGTGCAGATCCTTATGGAAGAAGAGTGCTATGAGTTGATGAAAGTCTTGCAAATTCAGAACAGGGGCGGTGATGTCCACCCAGCTGGTGTAAATGGGCAGGTTTGTGTCATTGCCAGCTAGGAGTTACACTTCATTCAAAACACTGACATCAGCTCACAGGCAGTGAAGACAAAAAAGTTTTCTTGGGATGTCTGGACATGCTGTCTCAAAATCCTTATGATACGTTGTGTTACACAGACCCATCTTCTCTGTACATAAACAAAACAACTCAACCTACTTTTTAAATTATCTTGCATATTTTAAAATAAATATGCAGTTGATTTTTAAGAGCCTTTATACAGCCTCCTTTCCATTTTCCCCAGTGAGGCACAAATGCAGTATATATAAATGTGACGCCATTTAGAAAACACAAGGCTCCAGCAAACACAAGACTGTAATAAAGAATAACTGACTCTCCAGAAGAATAAAAAAGAAGGATGCTGACACCTGGGATGTTGAGGCAACAAAACCTCTCTGATGACCTTGATCAAGAAGTCCTGTCCTCTGCCCTACATCAGCTTCAGCCACATTCAAAGATACTACAGATGGTATCATGTCTCTTGTCCACAGCTCATAACCAAAAGACTACGCCCTTTACGCCCTTTTTGTGGTCATGATTTCAGTGGCCAGCACAATATTTCATTTTAGGCTCTAGAGACCTCATGAAAACTGCACATGGTGATGGATGCATGTAGGAGGAAGGTTCCTATTCCCCATTTCCTCCCTCAGACACCTGCACGACAAAGAGCTCTATAAAAGGTCACAGTCTTATATATATATATTAAAAAAACAAAAACAAAAAAACAAAAAAAACAACAAAAAACAACAAACCAACCAACTAAACCATAAACCCCGAAAACCTAGTAAACATTTTCAAGAAATGGTCTAATCACATTCAGTTCCTTCAGTGCCGCTGGAATAATGATGATGAACTCTGTCAGTGTTAATGGGGGTGTTATAAGTATCTGTGTAGGACTGCCTCTGTAATTCAGCATTAATTAGCTGAATCATTATTTTAGAGTGTTACTGAATTATCTTATAATTACCACCTAACTTGGTGCTTGTAAATGAGGCAACAGAAGGAATTGGCAATTCTTTTAAATGTACTTAAAATTAAGAAGGCATAATAAACACTCCATTCTGTCCTTTTTAGAAGCATTTTTTTATCTTCTCTGAGTTGTAAGGCTAGTACAACTGCTTTCATCTATGCCTTGTAGATTTATTACAATCATTATAACAAATGGAAATGAATATTATTCAGGTTTATTACCCCATAGTATATCTTTATGAGCATGCAGGAAACCATATTGCTTTTTTACCACTGCCTATGAAGGAAAAGAAAAAAATCCTGCCTGGGAAAACAGAGTATTGTGATTAAAAAAAAAAAAAAAGATCATTTGATTCTCCTAATATAACTGTTTTGCTAATAACTTATCTGCTCTGATTCCCAACACAATCAGAATTAGCTGTTGCTCACTAAGAAGACTCATTATGGTTTGTCTGGGAAGGTAGTAAGGAAATACCATGTATATTTTGTTGCCACTGCTTCTTTTCTGGAAGTGCTAATTCTGTGGTACAAAGTCTCTGGTAGCATGTCCCCCTGCCCTAAATGTGCAGAAGCAAGGGAGGAAGAAAGCTGGACAAATCAGAGAAGATTGTAATGCCTGGCTGGCTTGGGTTCAGATGCTTGGGATCAGCTTTGAGTTCTGTGTTAGTGATATGTTCCCCAGAGACGATTCAGTACCATTTTTTTTGCAAGATTTTCTGCTGTGTTTATGAAATCATAAAGAGAAGTACTAGGCAATTCTCTCCTAATTCTCAGGCTTTTGCTGGAAAGTACTTTTAGTAAAGAGATTGTCCAGGTCAACAGATCTGAGGTCTGCTAGACCAAAGGGGAGTCAATGTTGTGTAACCAGTTGTACTAGCAACCAGACATTTCTTGCATGCTTTAATTTTCAGGGTGTATTCAGAGATTTGCAGCAGGCAGTTCCAGTCTGCATTCTCTTACTTATCTCACAATACGCCTTAAGCAGGAGTCACAACATACCTATAGCTTCCATTCTGTTAGTATTTTGCAGACAGAGCTGAGGGCACATTAGCACTTGACTTCCTTAGCTAAGTGATTCTAAATATGAAACAAAAATCAATATACGTATATAGGAGGAATACAGATACTTGAAAAGTCTTTGCTGTGAACAGATTTTCAGCTGGGCTATCTCAAATGCATTGCTTCCTCAACACTAAATATTATATGCCATTTGAAAAATACTTTAATGTGGATCATTGCTGGTGGGATGTTACTGATCTGATGACAGCATGAAACAAGAAATCACATTTTATATCTATGAAAAAAAGATGTTTTACGTATCCTGGCATGTTCATTGCTTTGAGACCAAGCTTGTTCTTTATTAAGGTTCACTCTGGTTCTTAGAAATGGCAGAATAATACTCTTACGGTTGCTCTTCTCACCAGAAGATATGGTATTCATTCCTCATAGAGAGCAGTTTAAATTGTGGGAAGAATTCATATATAATATCATTTGGTAACAAATGTAGTTCACAAATAACCAGAGCTTATGTGTAGTATGGTTTTACAGGTAACAGAAGAGTGTTACTCTTTCCTTAAGTTTCTCAAACCATTTAGCCAAGGTCAATTAATTAAAAATGTGTGTCATAGCTTGTCTCCAAAAGCAACTTTCTAAATAGACTGTAGCGGTCCATTATTAGGAAATATAAAGGTCCTGAAAACTAGAATAGAAGAATAGAATAGAATAGGAATAGGAATAGGAATAGAATAGAATAGAATAGAATAGAATAGAATAGAATAGAATAGAATAGAATAGAATAGAAACCACTTGGAATTTTATGTGATGAAAGCATGAAAGATAGAAAAATTTTCCTTGGAAGGGACTTTGGGAGCTGATCTAGCCCAACCTCCTTCCCAAGGCTGGACTAACTTTAAAGTTTTGTCAGCATCTCAGGATCTCATGTAAGCAAATTTTGCTTAATTCCCAAACTTTCCAAAGCTCCAAATTACAAAACTTAGCTCTTTGTTCAGCTTACAACCAGAACACCCCCAGTCTGGGTGCATTTAGATTTGTGACTCCTACCTGCACTGCTAATATCAGCACAGGCAGTAGTTTTACATATTAGTAAGGCTGCCAACCGCCTTGAAGAGCCCATTTCTAATTGTGCATAACATTTCCAAACACTGCAAAACATTTCCATGCTGAGAGAGTTCTTTACTTTCATTTTAAAACACACATTTCAGTTGAATTAGCTCAAGTGTTTCTAAGGAGCAGTCAGGAACGAACTTTCTGCTTGAAAACCTAGTGCTCTCCCGTAACTTTTGGAAAAGTGCAAGAAGCTGTGTCAAAAGAACAGCTTCTATATGCAGGGTCTGTGCAAGTCCTCTCACATTTGGTTAAAGGGTGAGCCTTTTAAAAGTTGTGATTGAATCCACTCAGTGTGGACTTGCTAACCTCTCACAGACACTACCTATGAGGATGTCAGCCCCATGGAGCATGCACTATGCTTGCTGCAGGACATGGACGCCAAATGGAGAATGACATCATGTGCCAGGGATGGAAAGGAGGTGGCAAGTGGCTGTAGCACAGGAAGGATAGAGCATGGGACAGAAGCCCAGGGATGACTGCTGGAGGAACCAGAATGATCATGGCATGGATGGAGATGCTTGAGAGAGGAGATGGGAGGCACTGAGAAAGGAGCCCATACTAGGGGTTGGGAAACTAGTATCAAGCCTTGGACTAGTCAAGTAGGAAAAGCATGAGGGGTCAACACTGAGAGAGGAAGTATGATGACAGGAACATGTTAGAAAAGACAAGGAAGGCAGAGCAGTCTTCTCATAACCTTCCATGTGGTGCTTATCACTACGAGCCCTGAGTGCTTTACAAACATCAATGATGTAATCTTTGCAGCGTGCTGTGAACTGAGGTGATGCTATTAGGCACACTTTAAAGTAGCAGTCTAAAATCTGGATAGATGTAGGTCCAAAGTTCTTCCTATTCTTGATGTCTCTTCTGAGCCATGTATTTGTTTTTCTCAGAGCATTTAACACTACATAACATTTCAGTCATTTGAAGTCAAGATGTAGTTGCTCATATGCCTGAAAACCAGAAGCCATGGTCAAGTGTCTGTAAAATAAGGAACACTGGGTTAAGAATAACCTGTGAAAAAATGGGTTTAAGAAACTACCAAATATCCTAACAGGACTCTTTGGCAAAGTCAGAACAAGAACCAGTTCCCACAGTGCAGCACTCAGCTGAGTATGAGTGCTCTCCATGCTCCAGACTTTCTAGTACATCTTTCAGCTGGACATCCTAGAAAAGTCTATCAAGAACTGGTTTAAATAATTTTAAAAGTTATGAGAAGTGTAAAGTGTCAGGAACTACTATGAAAACATCGATGAATACGCTTAGTGTCCCCTCTGCTACATCATCTCACTATTTGGGCTGACTGGTGCCTCTAACTTACTCCAGGACAGGCATGACCCAGAGATCTCTAGTGACATATTTGCCATCCAGCCATCCAGAATAAATTTCCTGGGGTGTGTTTTTCTTCTCTAGCCCACATTAAATTGCTTCTTCCTTACTGGCTCATCCTGTTCATGCTTTCCTCCTCTCCAGTGATTGGGCTCAGTAGCTGAAGTCTCATGTATTTCTGCTTGGGGTGGCATCCCTTCCTTCCTTTCCTTCCTTCCTTCCTTCCTTCCTTCCTTCCTTCCTTCCTTCCTTCCTTCCTTCCTTCCTTCCTTCCTTCCTTCCTTGTTACTTGCTTAACTTTTCTTCTGTGTATCTTAATTAGAGCATCACAAACTTTGGGCATCAGGACATTTTCTCCAGTTTAAATCCTCCTTAAAATACAGTCACGTAACTTTGGACATCATAGAGTATGAAAACATTTAATGATGAAAGCTCTTTTTAAGGTTTATTCTGTTAAACTTGATGAGATTTTCAGTATCCTGCTGCATTAAAGCTCCATGTAGACAAATGCAACGAGAGGTTTAAAATGCAACAGTGCAGGCTACACAGTCGACATCTCAATTTGTTAGATTAGAGAACTGGCCTTGCACCTGCCCTGACTTTAGCACTGAAAGGTTAACTCCAGTTTCAAGGCATTAGCTTGAATGCAAATAAAATATGTTTACTCAGTTAGGTTAGAATATGTGTTGCCTCGGTTGCCTGATAGCCTACATGATATCATGACATTTATAATTGTACTGATTCTTGCTGTCAGGTAAAATCTTAATACTATAACTTCTGGGGTATTTTTTGTGTGTGTACAAATGCAAAGAAAAAGAAAAAAAAAGATGCAAAAGTACAATAGATTTGAGTTCTCTTAGGTTCAACCTGAGCTCAGCTAAAATGATTTTATTTACTCTTGTGTTGCTTATTAAGAATCTCATTTCAGGAAACATTTTACATCAATTTCATGCTCTTTTGGGCACAAAACTATTTGCCTGTGAGCTGGTGCCATGACCACAAAAACCTTTATTTCTGATTTCTGGTGATCATTTTACTGGGATGTGATGATAGCAGCCATCACCCATCCCAGAATTTCAGTTTTGTAGAGCATAGGTGCCATCGGCTCTTTATAACCTGCCAGAAGCAGACTCATGAAAAAAAGTGATGCCCAGTATTCTCTATACCCTTGTAACAAAACTCAAAGGATGGTTCCTCTAAAAAAGTTTGTCTGACAGATTCACATAGATACGTCATTTCTTGGCATCTCTCTGTCAAATAATTTGGCAGTTCTCTCCATATGAATTGTAGCAGTTTAGCTGCAACAATTTCCAGATCAAAGCTGTCAATCACTAGGCAATTCTCACAAGGACACGCAAAAGGACCTGACTGGGAAATTATCTAAAGCTGCAATAATCTGGAAGATGTGATAAAGAAAAAAAAATAAAAATCAAGATTTCCCAAATTATATGGACTGTAGTTCAATTACTGTTTTCCTTTCCACAGTTGAAGACAGTGAGCTATAATAGCCACAAGATCTGGAGGCAAAAATCTAGGAAGTGAATTGCAGTTCAGCTATTTTCTTGGCATTCCTTCCCTTTACAATTAAATATGTTGCTTTTTCTTCTCTGTTATTCTAAGGAGGCAGTAAACCTCAGCCTAAATGAGCATTTACATTAAAATCAGAGCTCTCCAAGGCATCCACCAAAACTCCTTTAATACAATATTTGCTTTAATTTGATTTTCTTGCTTGCCTGTGGGAGAGTTTCAATCACATTTGGTATGATTTATAATTGTACACCCCTCCTCCTGCAGAGGTCATTCCCTTTCCTAAAACTGCATTGTTTGACTAGAAAGAGTTCTTTTTACAAGTAAACAGCTCAGCAATCAATATTGTCCACAGATGATAGTGAGCATAGTCCAATTTTAAACAGGGTCTCTCAAATGCCAAAAAGCTCATTTTAATCTCCAAGAAATATAATCTGTTTACATCATTTGCAGCCTTTTAGTTGTCTCCTTCAGAAAGACTGCTTTCTTGAGCTCACTGAATAATCTCTTCTACCTTATCTTATGAAGAATGCAGCTTCATCATACATATTTAAAGCAACCTTTACCTTCCTGAATACAAGTGAATCAGGGAATCATATTCTGTGGTTCTCATTTATTTATCTTTCCACTTCAAAATATAAAATCACATACAGAGGGGTAGGATGTGAGCATCTTCTCAAAGACATTTAATCCTGATTTCACGATATCGATCTCACTTTGTTTTATTAAAATAATCTGCCACATGGTATTGAAACTGTCTCTCAAATAAGCAAATATTTCCTTTAAAGAGGGTATATTAAGGAAATATGTTGCTCAAAGTATTAAAAAATAGTATTTAGCATTGTGTTCATAGAGATATACAAAGCCTTTGCCAAAATGTGCACCAAAATAAAACCTAAAGTCAGTAGCAGAAAAGCAAAACTCTAATAATAAACAAAATAATTATTTTTTTCCTATTGCTTATCAATGCTATGTCAGGCCAAAGTACCACTATTCCTGATTACATACTGGACCCAAAGTAAAAATAACTGTTTATCTAAAATGCATACTGATTTTCTATCCCTATGTTTATCTCCCTAACATGTTTGTTGCATATATGCATGGTATCATGTAAACTTACCATGAATTCATACAAATGTACAGTAAAGTAAGTATCTAGCCACGTCTAAGCATCTAGCCAGCATCTCTATCTGCTGCTTATATATATATTTGTTCTTGTGTGCCTGCTGATTAGATGTGTAATAGATAGAAAAATTAGGGTCCTTATCTTTCAGTCAATGTATATTTGCAGGATCTTAGGTCTTTTATTTTGTAATACTCCATTTTCTTGCAATCTGAAGCTCTTAAGTCATTATTTACCCCCTCGGCAAACTGATTTCCCAGATTTATCTATCTCAGATTCAAGACTTAGAGCTGGGAGAAATCCCAAGTGATTTCTGCAAAGTTCTTTGGTTTCACTGGGGGAACTTCTAGTTTAATTGTAGAAACAGTGTGCATCATCCAGACACAGATCAGCTATTCCACCCATGTTAATGATTGGCTTAAAAACATTCCCAATCCTTCACTGCAAATGACAGCAGTTTTCCCAATTTTTTTTTCCTCTTCTTGCTCTTAACAGAATTTCTTTACAAGTGGGATAGCAAACTTTACATGTACATACGTCATGATGAAGAGCAGTGCAGAGGTAGCTAACCTGTCTCCAGAAACCAGGTGAGGGACCAAAAGTTAACTCTTGAGTTAACATGCCCTATAAAATAAATTGATATGCATTTCTGTGATGTATATACTCTAACTTGCTTTGCTTGCTCTTATAATGGATATAGTCCAGCTCTGCACAAAGAACACATATTTGCACACAGCTTCCAAAGGCCACACTCTTTCAGTTGGCTGTATAGTTAAAGACAAGGCAGAAAACCACAAAGAAAGCATGCCAAGCACTAAGACAGGTTAAAAGTTCCAGCCTCTCAGACTTGAGTAGCTCACATGAGGGGACATTCCCAAAGAAGTTGCAAACACATCATCAAAGATTTTCCTAACCAGAAATCCCCTGCTCCGCTCAGGAAATCCTGCCAATCTGCAACAAAATACTCAGAACTGTTGGCAACCTGAAGGGCTGAGTGAAACCACTGTGTGTTGTGCCAGAGAAGCTCCTTTACTCCATGGTACTTGGTAAGGGCTAAAACTGATGTAGCCCCCTTCCTGGGGCTACAGCTTTTGGCTGGACAGCTCTAGCTGACAGGACTGCTTAGTCACACTACTGATCCATAAACCACTTGGTGGTCTCCACAGGTGAGACACACTAGCCTATGTCATCCCCTAATCAAAGCTGAGTATCAACAATACCCTATCTGTATGCTGCTCAGAAATGCTCATAGGAGATGGTGCCAACTGACTCACCCTGATATTGAGGGGAATATCCAGAGAAGTGGTGTCTCCTAATTGTCTGGCACATTCATTCACCGAGTCAATGCCAGTCCTCATTATGCACCCCATAAACCTATTCCACCAGAGCAGGGGGGTTTACCTTAAAACTTCCAGACTTACTGAAACCCTACCAGTCTACTTAGTATTGTCCTCCAAAAATGTTCCTTTGTTTTTATATCATCCTAATGAAGCAAAGCTTCTTGTATCCAGATGTGTCCACTGCCCTGAAACAGGAAGCATGCTTACAGGCTGGGTGCACAACGTCATTGCCTGGTGAGCACGCAGCATTGCCTCACAGTGACTCCTGCCTGCCTTCTGTAGCCTTTAGCCATGCGTTTTGCGTAGCAAGCTCTGCCTGTGATCAGCCATGCTCTGAGCAGTGCTTATTTCAATCTGTAGGCATCAGCTGTGGGACAAATATCCTGTTGGGGTTTTTTTCTATGGTAAACCCATTGTCCTTGAAAAGAAGATACCCATTCATCTGAACCAGGGCAATGTCAGAATATTATTAACTTTAAATCCAACAAGTAAAAATAGCAGGGATGCACAGCAATAACGGGAATGTATTTAGTATTACATTCTAGCAAGCCCTGAAGCAACATAATTACGTGGCCACTGTTGCATCAAACAAGAAATAACCACTGAACACACTCGAAGGCACACGCTGTCATTTACAGGCCTTCTTTGGATGAGATTTGTAACATGTAACTCTGCAGCTTCCCTCTTCCTTTCAGCTATTACAGAGGTGCAGGAAGCTGGTGAAGCAGAGGCATGAGGGAAAGGCATTGCTCTAGTTTTGATAGACTGTCTTTAGCTCCACCACCTCCAACTAAGGTTTCTTTGAACTGCTTTCCTCACTAGTCCATAACAAGAGTGGAGTGTCACATATCATTCCTTAACAAGGTCACTGCCACTGAAGGCACCTTATAAGAAACACCTTTCTCACTTCACATGAACCATATAACATTGCTTTTCCACCTAAGGATAGACATATCTTCACCAGTTCTTTCTCACCTTCATTGAACTAAACTTTCAGTATGAGAGCTGTGAATCATTGCCCTTCTGCAACGATCCCTAAGGTGATATTCAAAAACTCCTGTCAGTGTCTTTCCACAGAACCATGCCCCTTGAAGCCCCAGACCCAAACTGAGCTAACAGGATATTATCAAAGGGATGCTTCAAATAAAGGATATTTCTGCTGCCTCCTTCTCCAGTTCCATGTCTATCCTATTTTGACCACTGCTGTTCTCAACAATCTATACCGCTAGGGCAGTTGTCCTAGGCCACACACAACAGAGTTCTCACTCACTCTGTACTTAGGGACTATCTCACCAATGACTGTCTACAGTCTGCATGTGAAGGGGTATTACAGGGAATGGGACCAGCTTGAGACTGCAAAGATCCTGTTGCTTTACCAGATGGGATACTGACGACCCCTATCACCACTGAAACTAGCACTCTTTCAGTTCAGTGCCCTGTAAAAATTGAGTCTCTCCCCTCCTGAAGGAGTGTTCTCAGTGCTCCCTTTTGCTGGTCATATTTCCCAAAGTCTTGTGGTACCTCTCCAGGTATCGTTGCTCACCTTAGCAGATACCACTACTAAAACCTCCACAGAGATCCATAGAGAAAATGTCAGGCTTTCGTTGGTGTGTTTCAGGTCTTCAATATGGCTGGGATGGCTGGCTGGCTGGCTGGCTGGACGGATGGAGGGACAGACAGACAAGTCTCCCTTTGTGCTATACCATCATTAAGGAGGAGATACCATATGCTCATATACATATTTTTTTTCCTTTGCAGCCTAGACTATAGTTATTTTATATGTCACTAATGCTATGAAAAACATCCCACCAGGTTTCATGTGCTCTATAAAGGTCATAGATACCCATTAATTTACACCACATTTGCCTTTTTTTCTTAACTGTCCTAATACTTTCTGCATTTTATACATGTTTTCAGGATTATGTGACACCAAATTATTCTTCACTGGCCATCAAAGGAAGATGCCCTCTTTATACCACCCTAAGAATTTGAAGTTCCCATACTAGCCTGGATTACCTGCAGTCCCTCCCTCTGACTAATTTACAGATTATCAAACTAGATAAGGCAATTCTGAACACAGTACATAGGGCAGGAGGATGCATCATCTCTTTTATAAATTACTCCAGTAATGTCTGGATTCAGAAATTTCTTGCCCACTCAATTTGCCTCTTTGAGTACTCTTCTTTTTTTATTTTAATCAGAACTGGCATGGAGAAGTACCTTAGGCTCTTTTGATCCATTATACCTTCAGTCCTAGAAATCATCTTTTTGGCATGTTTGATTAAAGAGGATCAATTAAAGGGGACACTTTGCAATTCCTTGACATAAACCTCTGTTTCAGTTCCCAAGAGTCATGGCACCATTAGAAGATTTTTTTTTTTCTGTAATCAAACTGTGATAATTCTTTTTATAATGGTGCAATTATCTACTCTCTTCTGGTTTCACCTTAGCTAGCTCAGTGAGTCATAGAGTTTTATGTCTATTGTGTCTCCACCCACTGGTGATCAACAAAGAGCAACAGCCCCTGGGACTCATTTGCTCTCCACCATGGGTTTGCAAAGAAGCACCTGCTTAGATCTAGACACCCTTCAGTATAAGCTCTGAAATAAAAATGCACACATGGAGTGTACTGCCTGATTTATTTATTAGTTTATGTTTCCCAGTAAAAGAAGGCATAATTCTTTCTCTCCTGACAGTATAAATCATGTTACAATAACTATTGTTGCAATTAGACAAAAGTATAAATACTCCAAATCCAGCCCTAGTTCAATAGGCAATCCTGTGCTTCCTTTTATTATTCTTATGCACCCCTCTTACAAAAAGAGTAATGCTCAGGACTTTAAAAGTGAAGCTCATCTGCAGGAATAGCATCACAGTGACAAGTGTCTTTCCCTAGAAGAGAACCAAAGGAACCAGATTAAAAAGATCAGTACCTCATCTTATAGTTAGGAGTAGTCATATCTTCTGCGCAGCTGTTGAACACAGAAGATTTCTGATAGGTTCACTTTTCCAATTTTAGGTCATGCATAGGGTATGTAACTGAACCACATTGGGAGAAATTCTTGCTTGCTAAACCCTCTGTCATTCCTGCCCTGGACTAAATTTGACTCTTAAACAAACAAGGTTCCCTTTGAGTCCTGGCTAATCTTCCCGTAGAAATATTGAGAAGGGCACAGAATTTCTACTCCATGGCTGTCTAGCCAGAACTGAGCATGGAATGCCAAAAAAAAATAAAAAACAAAAAAACCCCAAAATTTGAAATAACTTTGATTTGGCCACATTCCTGCCTCTTTTGTGTTTGCTTTCTATATAATATATAATATAGGAAGGAATGGATTTTGTTGTCAGAATTACTCATGAAAAGCAGAGTTCAAAGTGGTAAGCACATGAACAGCATGCACAGAAGCCAAAATGTAAATGTGCATGTACAAGAATTCATGCCAGAAATTCTTGCACATTCATGGAATATGACTCTTCTGACCAGGCTTGAGCAGGCAAGGTAATGTCAGTCTTTAGCGGCTGCTGCTAATCCATATGGTAAAAAGTCCCACCAATATCGGTTTTCTAAATTCATTTTTATTGCAAATATATTGAAACACACCACAGGTTCAGTTTTCTTCCCCATACAACAACCAAATTTGTTTTAATTATACATCATTCATGCTTGTGCAGCAGTCTTGGGAAGACAATGGCTGAAAAGGAAATCTGGTCCTCTGATGAAAGGCAAAAGCTGGGGATTTGGGAAGTACCAAGCTTCATCATCACCTTCGTAAGTGACCTGAGATAAATCCTGCAATCTCTTTGTTTCTCCACTCCCTGTTTGTAAAATGGTGATGCTGCTCCTCTCCTTTCTGGAGCTCAGGAGAAATAGGTCTGCATGGTACTTGGATACGGCAGGTGCCAGGTTTGTACAAGCACTGATAACAGCATAATTTCTAGAAACCAAGCGGAGCAACTGTCACTTATGCTCATACCAAAAGTGAATAAACCACAGCCAGGCACTGGCTTGGTAAAAGTATCTACTCTTACCTGTGAATCACCCTGTTTATTTACATATGTTTGGGACCACTGGGAACAAACCCATCCAATGTGTCAAAATTTCAGTCACACCTGGCTTGTGAGCCAAGTATCGGTGAGTACAGTGGGAAAACTTTGGAATGCATGACATGACATTCGGTTCCCAGATATTTAGTCTAGGCGAGACAAATTCTGATGTGACTTTCATCTGCAAAGCCAGGACACTTTCTCAGAAGACTGATTTATGGTTCATTGTGGCAAATATATTATTTCTTAACCGAATCTGTGTAAAGCAACATGTATCTGAGAAGGGCTAACTTTGCATGTTGTGCAAGATCAACTGCCTCTCTTGGGCCTAGGTGGTACATTGAATGAGCTGCTCCAGCAGAACTGTGACTTACATAGGAAGTGGGTATTTAATGCAAGTGAAAAATCAACAGACTACATCAGTTTAGGAAAGCAATGTAATTTCCACCAAAATCAATAGATTTTTTTTTTCCCTTTTCTATCTCGGCACATGCTAAATTAACACTTTTCTAAAGCAATCTCTTAATTCAGCTTCATAGCATTGCTCCCTTCAATCTCTTCTTCATTGCATGGTTTGGGGAGAGCCCACTTGAAATCTCTCCTTTCCAGTAAATAAAGATTTTTAAAAATTCAGAAAACAAAGGTCTTTGAAGTGTCACAGTGAACATCACGTGCAGGTTAATACCAGACTGTCTTTCTTTGCATAATATCTGAGAGCAAGTAATTTCAGAATTATAGAATAATCTGGAAAATTCATTAAAATACATGAGTTCTCCTTTTGCTGTAGGATCTTTAAAACTGCACCTTCAGTCAGTCAGGAAGGTAATTTCTTCTATACAGCAAGTTTCAAATTCTACTTATGACCTTGGTGTCATGATAATTTTGGTACTAACTTGTTCCACGCTAAGTATTGCTACTAGAACTGTGAATAATCATAAAAATTAACTAGTCTATAGAGTGATTAAATAATTTCCTCCAATTTGCATTTGATATGTTTATTAAGTGCTGGAGGGTGTTCTTTGCTCTCTTATTTTTACTGCTGTTTAACACTCTGCCTGAATTTTTGGCATAGGTGCAGTACTATTATGGTTACTACAAAATTTTAATCAGATTAGGAGTTACCATTTGATACTGTAAAAATGCCAGTAGGTAGTATATAAATATTAAGATATAATTAGCTGCCACTACCTTTTAGTGTTTGGAATTTATTAGTATCAAGGCAAGTCTGTATTCTGTGGTGATGACAGTTTTTTTAACATTTCATTTTTTTACAAATTACATTTTCTTGCAAACAATAGTGTAATTGGCAAACATGGGAGAAGTTGACTATAATGTAAATAGATGTTAATGTTAAAGTTACAAAGAAACCCCCAAACAACTGCCTGTGTGTTAATTCCTTGTGCTTTGTTTGCCCTAATGTTGTCGAGGAGACCTATAACTCACAAGTAATTCTTTGTGAAACACTTTCATTTTTAACTATCTGTGCTAATTGTCAATAACTGTGATTTTAAACATATTGGAGAGCTGCGTTTTCAAATGCACATCTTGGCCCTTTGCACAAGTGGTTGCTAATGCCAAAGTGCATTAGAAATGCAATTGTACTATACTTAGATGTGGTTCAACCATAGCTATAACATGGGCCATTAAGGAGCATTAAAAAAAAAAGAAAAAAAAAAAAAGAATCCAGGTTAAAAGGGAACATGTTCTGTTGCTCAGCTAAAAGTTTTATATATAATTAGAACACAAAATTGTTCAAAATGAGACTGAATATATAAAATAGTGATATCTCAGAGAACATAAGCATACCATATAGAAAAGATGCTTACTTACGTTTTTCCCAGGGCTTGTAAAAAATTCTAAAGACTTTCAGCAGGGATCAGGAAATTAGCTTTAACACAATTAACTGGTGAGTCGGAGAAGCCTGTGGGCTCCTGTCTTGGAAGACTCACACCTGTTGAACAGGGAAAGTAAAATCTCATCTGTCATCCCCAGTGTTTTTCCCGTGTCTTCCCAAAATGCAATTCCTCCCGATTAGCTATAATCAAATAATCAAAAACACATGAGCAAAACATAGCATAAAAAAAAATGAATCTATCATGAATAATATTGGGTAAAGGAATAATATATGTGACCATGTGATTACCTCCTTTCCTGGGCTGGAGCTGGAGACAAGTGGGAAATGCCCAGCTGCCTTAGTTGGAACTGACTCAAAACTTCATCCGCTTTGGTTCAGTTCTCAAAATAGGGCACATGACCTCTAAGTAAGACAGTACAGTAGGCTGTTTTTACACCACACCACTGCTCCTGCAGCCCCTAATACCAGTTCATTCACTTTACTGAGCATGAGAGGAGGTAAAATTTGACATTTGCTGAGTTTCAGCATTATCTTGTTTTGTAATGTATTATCCACAGCAAATTTACCACTATCTTTAGGAACAGAGAGATGACATCTGCTACAGAGTGGCTTACACTTGTCTGTCTGCTGCTTTCAGTGTCATGTGTCTGACATGAGTTAACCTCTTATAAAATCTAATGCGAGGGAAGAGAATTGCTCATCGGAGGTGTCCGTGCTGCTCCTCTTGACCTACTTGGAAAACTACGGCTTGACTCTGTGGTTTCCCCCATCACAACACAGCTGCAGAAGGCAGTAACGGGACTACTTTTATCAGAATTTGAAATGTGCTAAATATAAATTTGTATGCCTTTGAATAGTGGTATTTCCAAACCTTGCAAAGCCCTTTCCTTATTTTATCAAGCCCTCTATAGGTCTTTTTTTTTTTTTTTTTTTTCCCATGGAATTGGTGCAATGAGAGAAGATAGCCTTTTCTCTTCACAGATAAAGATCCAAATTGTGTTTTATAATCTTGACAATTATGTAGTTTGATTTTTTAAATAAAACAGATAATCTCCCTTTGCCATTCAAGATGAGATCTTAGTTGTTAGTGACAGCTGTTAAAATGCTGCTAAAAATAGACATAGTGTCAACCACTAAAAAGCTAAATGCTCCTATGAACCACAAGCAGAAAACAAATGAGGTTTCTACAGAATTTGTGAAAAATCTGTGAGCATCTTGCCTGTACTGGGAAAGGTGCTTCATTCTTTCAGCAAACATCTCTGTATGTAATGCAGTGGGAAGGGGAAATAAAACACTTGGTATTAAGACAGAAGATAGACATACTCCCTCACTTTTATTTACTCTTTCCTTTGTGTTTGTAAAAAAAAACCCCAAACAAACAAAAACCCCAAACATAATGCAACACAAAGACTGTGGCAACCTCCAGGCATTTCAGATGCCTTTTTCATATGCACCTTTGCCCTGCAAAGAAAAACAACAAACCTCACCAAAAAGAATAGCAGGAAGAGTAAGACAAAAGAAGTGCAACCCATCAGCTACATACAACTTTACTATAAATTAATATAAAATAGTTGTGCTTGGTACAACAGTTATTGACAGACCAGTGAACATGCCTGTGTTCTTGCATGACTGTGATTTTGCCGGGTTACTTGCACAGTTGTGTGGAACTCCCCTCTGCCTTGGAATTGCAGCCTCCAACACATCCACAACAGCTCTGTTACATTAATAAATTAATTGTATTGCAAACCAGATGTATGACACAAAATGAGTAAAAAGAGAGAGAACAGAATTGTTCACGTTTGATACTACAATACATGTCGGAAGGTTCCTCCTTTATATCTACATTATGGCTAAAAATAGAGCACTAGTGTAGGCACAATGAAATATTGCTTCCAATAATATAGCAAACTAATTGTGAAATTTAAGCTATTGAATGTGCTGTTATCACCACGTCTGGCCTTATACTCTCCCCCTTCCCTGCCCTCTCTGCTTCCCTAGACACTGCACTTAGTTTGGCTTTTGCAGACTGACAGCACAGTGCTGGGTGGCTCTGCAAAGCCACCTCACTTGATGACATTTTTGCCCCTTGAGGTTGGTTCCCTCCTGCCCCAAACATCTTGGCTTTGTTTTGCACCATCTTGGTGCTGATGGTTATCTCGTGTCTGTGAGTGCCATCAGGACAGGGGCATCAGCAGGACAGGGTCACCATAAGGAAGTGGGTACCAGCAGGACAGGGACACCCCAAGGACAGAGGCAGCATAAGGACAGGGACAACCCAAGGAAGTGGCTACCAGGACAGGGACACCATGAACACAGGGACACCATGAGCACAGGGACACCCCAAGGAAGTGGCTACCAGGAGGACAGGAACACCACGAGGACAGGGACACCACGAAAAAGCGGGTACCAGGAGGACAGGGACACCATGAGCACAGGGACACCCCAAGGAGGTGGGTACCAGGAGGACAGGGACACCATGAGCACAGGGACACCCCAAGGAAGTGGGTACCAGGAGGACAGGGACACCATGAGCACAGGGACACCCCGAGGAAGTGGGTACCAGGAGGACAGGGACACCACGAGCACAGGGACACCCTGAGGAAGTGTCTACCATGAGGACAGAGCCACCGCAAGGATTCACAACCAGCTCAGAGCCATTTCCACACCTCCCTGGGTCTATGTGCCTATGGAGAACCCCTGCGAGGGACCCAAGGGATGGTCCCAAGCTCCTGGGAGAGGCGTGTCCAGGAGCTCGGGTGGCCTCCCTGCAGTGGGACAGAGGGAGAGGTCGCTCACCTGGTGGTCGTGTCAAACTCGAAGGGAAAAATGATGTCGCTGCTGTTGCAGATCTGGCAGATGAAGCCCCGCTGGGTGCACAGGTCGCAGTTGTAGACGTGGTGGGAAGCAAACTGGAGCAGGGACTGCAGGAAGGTCTCAAAGCCACCGTCAGCAATCTGGGGGGCAGGGACAGGTCAGGCTGGACAGGAGCCCGTTGGGTTTGCACTGGGCAAAATCCATCTCATGCACAGCTCTTTGTGTTGCCCTGGGAAGACAAGGCTGGCCTCCAAACCCGCCTCAAACCGCTCTGTGTGTGTGGCAATGCGAGTCCAGGGAGCTGCCAGCAGCACCCACCACCTCCTGGGACAGGGCTCCTGGCTTTGGAATCAATGACAACTCAACCATCATCAACTCCAACAGGATTTGCAATTGACAAGAAGCCTGAACAGAGATGCGATATCTCCTTCAGGAGACGAGAAACTATTTGTCTTGTGGCTCAAGGTCTGGAAGCCTCTGCTGGGAGGACAGGCTGGGAGAGTCGGCGGGTTCAGCCTGGAGAGGAGAAGGCTCCGGGGAGACCTTCTGAAGGTTACCTAAAAAAAAGCTGGGGAGGGATTTTCTACATGGGCTTGTAGTGATGGGACAAGGGGTGGTGGCTTCAAACTGGCAGAGGGGAGATTCAGACTGTAAATGAGGAAGAAGTTCTTCACTCTGAGGGTCTGAGACCCTGGCAGAGGCTGCCCAGGGAAGCTGTGGATGTCCCATCACTGGATATGTTCCAGGGCAGGTTGGATAAAGCTCTGAGCACCCTGCTCTAGTTGCAGATGTCCCTGTTCCCTGCAGGAGGGGTAGGAACTGGATGATCTTTAAGGTCCCTTCTAACCCAAACCAGTCTGTGATTCTATCTCTGTAGTTCTCAGATGACACAGGCCTGTGTTGATTATCTTCCCGAATTAAAATCACAGAATGGTTTTAGGTCAGAAAAGACCTTTAAGATCATCGAGTCCACCCAGAAACCACTTATCTGGTATTATTTGCCTCTAAGCTGATGTGTCAAGCTCACAGAGCGCACGCGATGGACGAGAGGGAGGAGAAAAGAAAACAAAGCTGTTTGAAACCTTCTGCTGGAGAAGCACCACACGTGGGGTCTCCACAGACAGAAAGTGGGATGTTCTCAGCACTCAGAGCTCTCACCTGCCTCAGATCGGCCACGCTGTATTTGTGGGGACACTCCAAAAGGTAGTGCCGGTGATCAAGCCTGCAAAGAAGAACAGAGAGGCAGGTGGTAGATGGTTTCCACCACATCTTCACCAGCTCTGGAGCAAGGTGGGGCCTGGGCAAGGCAGGCTCTTGGAGAAAATCACTGCAGACCCGATTTCTGCACCGTGCCGCTGGGAATCGTGTCAGAGAGTTTCAAAGGAGGGGAAAAGAAAAGAATTCTCTTGTCTGTTTTTCCAGGTGTTTCCTGTCCAGCCAGAAGCTCCTCGGGCAGGAAGGTGTTTCCTGAGTCACATCTCCACGTGGTGACCCAGCCAGCAGATGGGTAACTCCTCAGAGCAGATGACGTGGAGCTAAAAACCAGCCCACGCCTTGGCTCCCCACCCTGCTGGTGAGGATGAGGAGGAGCAGGAGACCACTGGGGTGTGAAGAGGGGGTTGCAGGGAGAATGTCACCCAGAGAGGGACCTCACCTCTTGCTCAGCTCCTTCAGGGCCCCACTGCGGCACATGATGAGATAATCTCCCAGCAGCTTCAGCTGTTCCCTGCTCTGGTGGATCCGTCTCATCGTCTCCACGTGGTCGTACAGGCTCTTGTTCACCAGCTGCAGGTCGATCAGTGGCTGGTTGCGGATCTGGGTGAGGAACTTCAAGGCCTGTCGGCAAACCTGGGGCAGAGAGAGGCCAGAGGTGGACATGGGCAGAGGAAGGCCTGGCGTTGACAAGGGCACAGAGAGCCCAGAGATGGACATGGACAGAGGGAGGCTGGAGATGAACATGGGCAGAGGGAGTCCAGAGGTGGACACGGGCAGAGAGAGGGAAGCCAGAGATGGACGTGGGCAGAGGGAGCACAGAGGTGGACATGGGCAGAGAGAGGTCAGAGATGGACATGGGAAGAGGGAGGCTGGAGATGGACTTGGGCAGAGAGAGGGCAAAGGTGGACACAGGCAGAGGAAGACCAGAGGTGGACATGGGCAGAGAGAGGCTGGAGATGGACATGGGCAGAGAGAGGGAGGCCAAAGATGGAAATGGGCAGAGGGAGGGAGGCCAGAGATGGACATGGGAAGAGAGAGGCTGGAGATGGACACGGGCAGAGAGAGGTAGGCCAGAGATGGACATGGGCAGAGGGAGGGAGTCCAAAGGTGGACATGGGCAGAGGGAATCCAGAGGTGGACATGGGCAGAGAGGCCAGAGATGGACATGGGCAGAGAGAGGCCAGAGGTGGACACAGGCAGAGGGAGTCCAGAGGTGGACACGGGCAGAGAAGCCACCCAGCAGGCTTGGGGGGCAGGTCCGGGCTGGACATCTCCACCTCTGCAGCTGGTGGAAATGTTCAGATGGACCCTCAGGAAGAGCAGGCAGATGCAGGAGTGTGTCCCTGCTCCCCACCCTGCCCTACCTTGCACTTACCCCTCGTTTGGCCAGGTCCCAGTTGTGGATGAGGCGCGAGGGAATCACCGTCTCCTCGTCCCGGTGGCAGCTGTCGCAGTAGTAGAGGCCGGAGAAGGCGCAGAGCTTGGGCTTGGCGAAGGAGAAGCCGATCTGCCTGGAGCAGCCTGAGGGCAGCGGGGAGGAGGCCGTCAGAGGAGACCCCAAAGCCTGTTCCCTTCACTGTCAGGGTCAGGGGAGGAGCTTTTGAGGGGGATTGCAATGTTTTTAGAAGGGCTGGAGACCAGCTAAGGTGTCTGTTGGATGGTCAGTGAGAGGTCCCCAGCTCTGAAACTCTGGAGAGTTGCTCCTATGAGGAGAGGCTGAGGGAGCTGGGATTGCTTAGTCTGGAGAAGAGGAGGCTCAGGGGGGACCTTATTGCTCTCTACAGCTACCTGAAGGGAAGTTATAGGGAGGTG
>JANHGL010008230.1:0-19778 GCA_024611195.1 Ceyx melanurus | reverse complement strand
AATCCGAGTTATTAAAAATCAAGAACAGAAAATCCAATTCGAGATGTAATATCAGCCCAGGTCCAATTGCAGAGGAATCGCTCTCGTGTTTGTAATACCATGATGGTAAAATCTGTTGGCTGCAATTGAACCTTTAGGGTTTAAAAGTCTTAAATTATTATTTTTTTATATACTAATTTGGATTTTTTTTTTGTAATGTCACCGTAAAGCTCTTAATTACAATGCAGAAAGTCTCCTGAAATGTGATTATTTGTAACGCTTGAGCCTTCACAGTTTCAGCGACTGAAAAAAAATATTAAAATCTGCTATTGTAGTCTTGTAGAATTGCTGTAAGCACATATCCTGGTGGCATAGGCAAATAGTCTGCTAAATTACCGTGATATAATGTAGAAATAGAGATGTTAATGAGATAAATTGCTCATAAGGAGAGTTTTTCAAGCCAGCTCTAAGTTCAGCATTGGAGGTTTTGTATTACCTGTGTTATATAGAACATGCTGCTTGGAGATTTATTGCAGAATGGTAAATTTGTTTTTTATTACTAGATGTTCTGGAATACAAGTACTGAGCAAACAAAATACTGCTTGTTTTTTTTTCTTTTCTTAATTAATCTGAATTCTGATATTTAGAAATGCTAATAATGGCTGTGGTGTTACCTCCCTTCTACCTTTAACGTGTGTGGTTGTGAGGTGCAGACACTCCATTTTTTCCTGAATTTGACACAGAATGGAGTGAGGTCTGCACAGAGAGCTGAAACTGGGAGGGTGTTTACTAGTCAGTCTTCTGTGTACACCTTGGCTACTTGCTGGTTGTCCAGGTGGTTAAGATAAGGCAGATTTCATGTGCAACCCCCCACATCTTTACCTGCTATCTCTTTCCAACAGCAGACACTGGCTAGCATTCCCATTTGAAGCTTCAGTATTCCATGATTGGTTAACTGAGTTACCAGCTGGTTTTGTGTCTCCTCATTATTTGGGGTTGTATTCATGTTTGGATTGATGGGAGTGTGTGTGTGGAGAAAACCTAATGTGGGTTTCTGAGGGTGGCCCAAGCCCAAATGGGATAGTAGCACTGTAAGAGATCTGCTAAGAGCTGGTAAGCCTGGTGCTGACTGGAAGGAGAGGAGGAGGAGGGCTTTCAGCTACTGCTGGAGAGGTTCTTTTCAGGGATGTTGACTTTATAGGAAAAGTAAAGGCATGGAATATTCACCTCTGAGGTTTTAGGCAGTCTATAATCTGGAAATGTACAGTCACAGTAGAGCAACCTAATGATGGTGGAACCACTATCATGCAAAAGCTAGACAGGCAAGGGGGTGCCAGGCTTGGGAAATAAGTGTAACCTGGGCAGAATGGAGCTAAGTGTGTAGAGAAGGAAATATGGCATCTTCTGCTGCAAGACGCCAATACCTGAGCCTACAGTTACATCTTTAATAGTCTGTGTATAGTTAATGGACTCTGCTGTAGCCTGTGTAAGCAGCAACCAAAAATGGTGCGGTTGATGTTGTTTGGAAGTGTTATTTTAGAGGTTGGTGGAGAGGAGAGGGAGAATGACTCTGTCCATCCCTGCCGTTAATGTGCACAACTGTGTGCCACACAGATGGTAGCTCTAGTACTAATAGAACTTAATCCAATGGAAATGGTGATGCTAAAGTATGTACATATATATATATATTTGTGTGTTTACAAATGCACACAGAAACTGGCTGTCCTGCTTATGTTAACTATCAGTAAGGATTAAGATAAACACAACTAAAATAATTGTTTTTAAGTACAATAGTTATTCAGGGTTTTGGTTTTGATTCCACAGGTGCAGCAAGATACCACTTTTCTCATTTTGTGTAACAGATGTTACTGTGAAGAAATATGGCTGTGTTTCTGCTGCTAAAGTACCTCCTTTTATTGTTTTGATTATTTTATTCTCCAATAAAAACAAAATGGGGTTTTGGAAAGGCTGTTCCATAGCTGATTCTTCTGTTGCCTTTCTGGTAATGCTGTTCTTGAACACAGTGATTCATATTAGTACATGGGTTTTGTCCAGTTTTGCATATTTAATGTCATCATTTTTTATGCTTGTATTGCATAGACTGTTCTATGGAAAATATGAAAAAGATTCCTAGAACTGTAACATTGGAATCTTTTTAAAGCTGTATTTATTATCATTCTGGAGCAGTGCTAATAATTGCAATACAACAAATACATCGATATACATGACCTTAGTATTTTCTTTTCTTGAAGTGGCAGGACTGGTATAATTCAGAGGTGTGAAAAGTACCTTATTTTTTAATATTTTTTTTTTTAGTGAAAAGAAGAGGTTAGTTTTTTTTTTCCCCCTTGTTTTCTGAATTTACTTTCCTACAGCAAGGTTTCAAAGTTATGGGCAGAATGTGCAGAAATCCATACTGACACAGCAGGTCCTGCTGCATGAGAATTCTTTCTTGCTTTGGAGGACTAGAAATTTAATGACTAGAGATTTCCATCTGCACAAATGCCTGTCACTTCTCAAATGATAGTTACACTTAGATTTGTTATCATTGCTTTATATTTTATTTGGATTTAGAATAAGGGACTGTTCACCATGTAGGAACAGAGAGTGGTGATGATCCTTCCTCTGGGAGGAAAACTGTGGCAACTCTTGTTACATTCAGCCTCCTTGGATAGTGCAGCGTGGCAGGGAAACTGTAATTTCTCCTTGCCAGCCTTAAAGGTTTCCTCTGTGTGTGCAGCAGATAACAGCCAAGCTTTAAAGCATCCCTGAATGAATGTTATTTTCTGGAACAAAGGAGATGCTGCTTATTCCTTCCTGTTTTCCCCTTCCAGCCTGCTGCTGGTTGCAGTAGCAATACTTGTCCCCAGTGCTGGAGTTGATTTTTGAGGCCCTCCATTGTAAGGAATGCTGTCAGTGCCTACCTTTAGAGCTGCTGAGGGATTCCAGTGCAGTCATCACAGGAATTTGGTCAATTTTATTCAGTTTTCTTGGCTATAGGTTTCCTAATAACAATAGATAGAACTGTGGATTAGCAGCAGCAGAATAAACTTCACTCTTGTCTGCCAGAGGACTCTAGAAGACTTTTGTTACCTGTTGAACATTTTTTACCTGTTGCAGCTCTTTTTATTTTTCCTGCAGTAGTGAAATTTAATAATTAATTGTTGCAGTTGTCTGTGAAGCAGTCTCTCTTGCTTTATGACCTGGTGGAGATAATTACTAGCTTGCACATGAGGGAAGGGGATTTTCAGGTCTCATTCACCTTCTTCTGTGTCTTTACCTTATGCTGTTGAAGTTTTCACTGGTCTGCATCAGTCCCATCAATGCCCAGACATGTTCTGTTCCTTTCTTCTGTTTTCCTTGAGAGCAGCTTTCTATCTGAAAGGGGGAAATTTGAGCCTTTTCCATGGCCTGCTTATGTCTCCCAGTCCTTTGTCCCCTCCAGAACCTATTTCTAACATTTCATATGTGTCCTCTCAGACATTTGCTCAGCTGTCCTTTCCAGTGGCTTTAAGAAATAAACTTTATCATTGACTTCAGATTATTTTTTTAGGAATGAAACCCAATTGTTGGGAACTGTTTCTCAGCAAAATCAATTTGAAACTATTTTCTTAGTCTTCTGTTTGTACCAATCTAACTTGGGTGATGGGTGGCTTGAAATCATAAGAATGACTGCTTCTTAAAGCATGTGGAAAGATACTAAAGATAAATGTGATTTATCTATGAACACTGTAGCATATGTTGGAACACAGTTGGCAGTGCATTCTAAAATAAAAGCCTGTGCCCTGGTCCTTCTCCTCATCATCACCTTCCTTCTGAGAGGAGTCTAGGAGCCCAGGCTTGTCTTTGGCTTTCTGCATTGCAGAGTTGTGTGTGCCATTTTCTGATTGTCATGGTGGGGATATTCATTACTTGGTAGTTTTTCCTGAGTACCTTCTCCCATAGTCTTTGCACAGTGGGATGGAGGAGTGTCAGGGTCACTGTCCTCTGTGGGATGTCATCTGGCACTTGTGCTTGGTAAGAAAGCACCACTATTGCCTCACAAAAAGCACAGACATTCTGCTGTGGTTTAATAGGAAAATAAAAACAAGCCACAGAAACAAGCCAGCCCTAACTCTAAGCTGAGACTGAGGAGTTGCCAGCTTCCATAAGGTGGAGAAATCCAAGTGAATGCCCATTGAGAAGGTTCCAGTGCATGGGCCATGGTTGCTGGTAGCTGGTGTCTGTGCACCCCTGAGCTGCTGGGCCAGGGCATCCAGAGGAGTCAGTACACAGCACAGTGTCCTACAGAGAGGAGTGGGAGAGTGCAGAAGACAGCTTCAGGGTGAGAAAAGAGAGAAAAGTGGAGCTGTTGTGGTGGGGAAGGCTGTGGAGGTCCAGGGAGCAAACTGTTTTCTGGGGAAGAAGAGCCAATGTAATTCTCTTGGTTCTAAAAGGCACTTGCACTGGGGGGAGGAAGCAGACTTGGGAAGTCCTTTCTTTTAGCCCATGTTTTACCATCTGCTTGATTGCAGTTTGGAGCTCTGATCTTAGACAGGTTGAAATGTGTGTGTTGCTCTGTACTCCAGGACTTCTTGCTTGAAACTCAGAAAGTTAAAGCACTAGTAAAAGTGTTACTATGCATGCTAATTATTATCTACAATTAAGCATGGTGGTAATTTTCAGATTCAAGTTTTAGAAACATGTTTTCTTTACTGTGTTCAGCAGTAAGGTGTGTGTAATATTTTCAGGTAAGCTGTTCTGAAATTGTGGTGAAGTCAAAGTTGGTGACTTGTGTTGGTCAAGTCAGTTGCTGGTCACTGTCATCCTGTGGATATCAGAACACAAAAATTACCTGGCAATCTTTACTTCTCTGATCCTTCACAGATATAATATAAAAATGATTTTCATTTTGAAGCTTGAGGCAGTGAAATTGAATTTCCTTTAGAAAATGTGTAATAGATAGCCAGTTGTTAAATAATGGGTTAAGATCAAAGGTGTACTTTTAATCATTAAATCACTGGCTAATTCAGTGACACGTTTAGGCTTTTCTCAACTTTTTTGAGAACTACTAGCATTTTATAAGTAGACCTTGTTCATAGACATGTTTGTGAGATATTTTTGACACTTTTCAGGAGAATATCATGAAAGTACTGAAAACTTACTGAATTTTCTTGTATGCTATAGTCTCCCTGCACAGAACTGGGGTTTGTGCCAAATGGATTGTCTCTGAATTACAGTCTAGTATAAATCAAAATACAGAATGGCTAATGGTTATTTGGGTACTGTAGCTATCAAGAGTGATTAACAGCAAATAACTTTTGAGAAGTTTGTTTTTATTGATGGTGTAATGTCTGCTGTGAGTTAAGGAAATGGCATTTTGGCAGCACTGTTGTTTGAATAGCTTTCTTTTCTAAATACTCTGTGGAAGGAATTATGCTCTAATACATGAGGATAGTTCATTATTAAAAGGATTGTAGCAAATACGTGAGTATTGATGTCTTGAAGCTAATGTACCAAAGCACTTTGCCACACAGATAGCAAATTGTCAGAGTAAACTGTCCAAAGAATAGTGAATTGATTAAGGTGTGATGCTCTTGAGTGTGTGAAGCAGTGAACTGTGGTGCTGCTTTCACCCTGGCATGCTGCAGCTGTGCTGTGGTGTGAGAGGGGGGTGGGTTGATAGAGAGCATCTGCCACTTCTCTGCTCCTGGCTCAATCCTGACCCTCGACTGGTCCAGTTCTGGATGCAGAGCCACAGTGGAATGCTGCTTGGGTCTCTTTGCAAGGATAACAGATATTTTTTTGCTCCTCCACCCAGCCCCTGCCTCCTGAGGTGTCTTGTGCTGTCCATCACAGGGAAAGGTGCCAGTTTATTGCTGTGGGTGTTGAACCCACTAGTTACAGCATTGCCAGGTAAACTTTGCCACACCTCACTGAGTGGTAAGTGGGAGACAGTGGCTTGGTTTGGGGACAGGCTCTGCATGTGGGAAGTGCAGGACATTTCCCCCTTCCATCTCTCTGCTGAGCTGTTCACTCAGGTCAAGGTGTAATACATGACTTAACCTTTTGTGTGATAGCAGCTTTATTCTGCCCAGGGAAATCCAATTATTTTAAATAACAGGCTCGCTTCTGTACAGAACAAGTTTATGGTGAGGGCTGGAGGAAATGAGTGAATAGGCTGTGGGTGCTCTTCCCAGGTTGGCCAGCAGGCCTTTAAAAGGTTTTGGGAGTGGGCAAGCACTTTGTGAGACAAGGAAACCTTTCAGAATGCCTGTCCCAGGAATTCTTATAAAAGAATTGGATTGAAAGACACTGAGTTGGGGATATTTTTCTCTGACAGTGCTGAATGATGATAAGTAGAGAACAGTGATGATTCAAAATCCCTGCAAAGCCTTCCTGGGTTTTTGTTTATTTGTTTTCAGACCAGATAAGCTGTAGTTGGAGCAAAGTGTCTGCTTTTTGGGTGTGGGGTTTTTAGTTTGGTTTTAGTAAGAGTTGCCACAACAGTGTTTTAGGAATTATAACCACCAATAATATTTTGCTGGTGTGGTAAAACAGCACTATATGACATGATTAGTATTAATCTTAGAAATTTATGTCTGTAAGAAATAGCTGTGAAAGTATTTGTTATTTTCATGAGAAAATAGCAGGTTTTATTCAGTGCCATACAGTTGTACTACAATTCATTACTCTAATGTATCTTTATTGATGTTGTGGATATAATGTTGTATTTGTTTGGCATGTCCAATTTTTTATGGGTCATTTAGTAAAATATGAATATCCTGCTGATGACAAAATTTAATATGACAGTCTAACAGAAAGATTATTCAAGAGCCTATTAGATGAGAATTTGAACTATGCAGTACATGTAAGGTTTCATATTTACAGTTGCCTTTGCAGTGTCTGAGGCTCACTTCTTGTAGAAATACTAGAAACCATTGTAACCTTCTACCAGGGCTTTCTGCTCAAGAGGCAGTTTAAGGATCCTTAAAAAAAAATAAAATACTAATAAACTTTCAAAAGTGAACTTGTGGACTGCTCTGGTCCAGGTTATTGTATATCCACCTCTCAGTGGGGCAGCAAACCTTCCATTGAGACTAGCAGTTCTGCCCTATGGCAAAAAGCTGTACACAAATCTTTACCTGAGGAAAACAACCACCAAAAAAAAGTTAATTTAGGCAAGTTCTTATCTAGCAAAGCCTTCATTAAGTGGAAAAGCTCTGTATTTGGTCAAAAGACCTGCTCTGTGCCCTTTGCCAGAAAGCATTGATGGCTCCAAGTCAGCAGTTTTGTGTTTGGGGGAAGGTGGCTGAAACTCCTCCCAGTTGCACTGGTCTCTTAAGCAGTTGCACGTTTTGCTCCAGCTTTGGAGTGATATTTGTTGAAAAGAAGGCTCAGGATGAGACACAGCTAGCAAGCTGGCACGAGTTACTCACTGATAACTAACTTTTAATATAACTCTGTTTTCTATACGAAAAGATTGTTTTTGTGCTGAGTGTTGAGGCATTGGCACAGGCTGCCTGGGGTGCTGCCCTTCAGAAACGGGTGGATGTGCACCTGTGGACATGGTTTAGTGCTCATGATCATGTCAAGTAGACAGTTGGACTTGATGATCTTGGAGGTTTCTTCCAGCATTAATGATTCAGTGACAGCCCTTCCTCATCTTCATTACAATTAATTACTAAGAAAATACTTGTTTTTCCATGGATGTTAAAGGTGGGGTTTTTTTTAGCTTATTAAAAATGAAGCCTGCTTAGTGCATTTAACATCCTGTGGTTTAGCTCTCAGTTGTCAGTGTTTCTGAAACCCACTGTTAGTGGAGTTCTTCTGTCCTACTTTTGCAAGTTACTGTTTCTTCTAGAAGCCATGGAACCTTTCTGACTTCAGTTTGTGTGTTTGTACAGAGGAGCAAACTCTCAGACAAAGTCAGTGGGTATTTGAAGGATAAATCTAGAAGTGTTAAATACACATTCTTGGGGTTTTTTTTTTTCCTCCTTCCTTTTGTTATGCAGATGCAGTGGTTTCTTTCAACCCGATGTTCCAATTGTTGCAGCAAACCTGAAAGCCTTCTCAAACAGTTGGTTGCCTAATTTCCAGGTAGTTAGGCTAGGTTATTAATCTTCTACTGGATGTGGCTGCCTTTCAGCACTTACTAAAAATAGATCGCTGTTTGTTTAGTGCTGCTGTATTCTCAGCTGAACAAGCCTAGCTTTGTTTTATGAGGATGGATCCCACAGTGCATAACTAAGTCTTAAATCAGAAGTGTGCAAATCAGATGCATAATACTCTGTAAGGGCTCCTGCTGTGTTTTTCTTATCTTATAAAACCCTTCCAGTGTTCAAAATATGAGATCATTTATGATTAACATCACATACTGATTTTTGCCACAGAAATCTGGAATTCTTGATCAGGTGTCACCTTCCTTAAGAGGAATGCTCCTTAGCTTTATGTTCTTTCTCACACAGGCAATTCAGAAATTGCTCCTAGTCTAACTTAATCTTTTACCCCCCACTTTTTCCTATAAAATAGGAATATATCTCTCATTTTTATTTATCTTTCTTATAAAACACTGCAACTCCTTTCCTTTTGGAGTTTATAGTATATCTCTAGTCTAGCCATAGACAATTGGAAGTAGAAAATTTTGTATAGTCATAATGCTAGAGATGGAAACCCCCCCTTTTTTTTTTCTTTATTGTTGGATTCTGCTTTTGATGTTATTTATTTTACTTCTTTGGAAAGTTTGAGTGGGTGACAGCATTATTCAGAGAGAGGAAAGAAAGTGACTGAGATACTTAATGTTATTAGTGTGTGTGCTGATGGTGTGTTTGCCTTAGGTGATGCTTTGTATTGGTTTTACTAGAGTGCTGGCTGGCATCAGGAGGGTTGAAGCATTCTGTCCCAGTAAGCCAGTCACAGCAGGTAGTGCAGCCTTTTGTTCAGGCTCCAGGACTTCCCAGGTCAACCTGGTCCACTCCTGAGCATCCTCATGGTAAAATATAAATTATTTCATTGAGCTGGAGTTTTCTTAGCTTCAGCTTGTGTCCAGTTCTTGTCCTTTTGCTGTGCATCTCTGTGGAGACTTGGCTTGCTTCTTCTCCTTCCCATTAGAGAGTTGAACAGCAAAATAGTCTCCTCTCAGCCACAGGCCTGAACAGCCCCAGCTTTTTAGTGTTGAAGAGAGGGAAACTGTGTCAGAGACCCTGAAAAGCCATTGCTCTGTCTTCCCTCAGAGCCAGACATCTCACTGCAGAATGAAGTTCTTGGGCATGGTGTTTAGAGTTACTGCCAAGGACTGGAATGCAGACCAAGGCTAGATCCTGTGTCCCAGACTGGAGGGTGCAGAAAGTGAAAGGCCACACTACAAGGAGGAGTGGCCAGGACAGGTGACCCCAGACTGACCAAAGAGGTGTTCCAGCCCATGTGTGTCATACTCACTGTGTGAAGCTCTGGGTTTGGAGGGGCTGTTGGAGTTGTTCTTCCCCTCTGAGCACCAAGGAGGCCTCTGTCCATGATGCCTTTTCCTTAATCTGGTGCCAGAATCCAGCTCCTGAACACTGCTGTGGGGCCCAGACTGGGCCTCTTGTCCAGTGGTGCTGGTGATGTCACTAGCATCAGGGGGTGGGATTTGATGCTGATTTTGTATAGATTTGTGTATTCATATTCGGGTTTTCAGTGAAGCTGTACTAATTTCCTTCCTACAGACCAGCCAGTAGCTCACTGATCATCCTTGCTGCCCATGCCCAAGATAGATAATGATGGATTTCCAGTCACTGGTAACTGGCATCATACCATGACTTTCAGACATGATGTAGGGAGGTCATAAAAGTGACATTGACAGGATTCCTCAGCACCATCAGATCATCCTGTTGGAGCCTGTGGACTTACAAATGCACAACCAGCATCACAGCTCCTTAATCATATGTGCTTGACAAGAGGTGATGTTGCATTCCAACAGACTCTGCTGGTGGAGCTGGGGAGCTGGGACATCAGAGGGCAGAACATACCAGTGAAATCTGAAGTGGCATTAAAAAAACCACTTTAAGTTGTTAAATTTTTTACTGTGTTCTTTGTTCTTAGGTTCCTGTCTCACTGAGCACTGGGCCTGTATTTACTTTAGTATTTCTTTGCTGCTGGTGTAAATAAAGAAGCCCTCTTGAAGGACTTCTGCTTTGTTTTCTGATGCTATCATAAGGGCAGCATCCTTGGATGATCCCCCCACACTAGGGGATTGTCCATTGTGTGCTCACCACTGCTGTCTTACCAGAGAAACCTTCAAAGACACTTAAAACATTTACCATACTTCAAAGCTCTGCCCTCCTTTTATCCTCTTCTCTTACTCCTTGTTAACACTTAGAAATGTGCTAAACACAATTCAGCAGCTGCTCAGACTTGCATGGCTCTGTGTTCCTGAGTCCCATCATTCTGCACTCTGGGCAGCAATGCATATCAGTCCTGAAGGCCAACAGCAGCTCTTGATGAGAATGTGCAGATGATTTTCCACCTTCAAACTGCAGAGTTCTTATCAGTGCTCATTCTTGACAACCTTTTGTCCAGCACTGGTTGCTCTGTATGTGTCACTGGCTTTCTGTAGACATCACATTTGGAAAGAGCAGGGTTTTTTATTAGCCATCTGAGACATTAAATTGCTTTCCAGTGTGAAAGAATGTCCATGTTTTGTATGTGATGCACTGGTGTTACAGAATTCTGCTGCTGAACTCTCTGCTTCTTCTTGCTCTCTGATTACTGCCTGTTATTGAAGTGGTTTGGACAATTTCTGTTTGGTTTTTGTCTTTGTTTTGTTTCTGTAGCTAATTTAAGGAGAGGAAAGGTGACAGCATCTTTCAGCAGTAGAGCTGTAACTCAGTACCTGTAAGTGTGGGGCAGGCAGAGGTTCCATGTGGAGTTCTTTGATATCCTTAGTGAGTCTCATTCCCTGCATGCCCCTGAGCTCTGCTGTGCTGTGCCAGGGGGGCTGACCAGGGAACTAACATAACAAAGACCTTTCTCCCTCCCTTGCCATGGAGGCTTTTCTTCCAGATGAGTTTCCTTGCCCAGGTTTGCTGTCAGGGAGGAAAGGGCTGTGCTGAGCTACACAGGGTGCAGAACAAGAGCAAGAAGGCCCAGCTGTTAGGAAGTGTGAAGGGTGTGTAAAGCCATTTACTCAGTGCTGCTTCAGCATGTGAAAATGCAGCCTCACTGGGGCCACACAGTTAATGTACTAGAGTGATGGCAGCAAAGCTAGAAGGTAGAAAGCTATTTTGCATGGGAGTCTGCCTGAAAGCATAATTAAGTCACAGAGAAAGTAAAACCATTTAAAAACATTACTATGTCAGGTTTTTATGGATACTTACATACTTTTCATGTGATGACTCTGAATGAACAGCAGATTAGAAAGCTTAGAAACATTCTTTTTAATTTATTTAAATATGAGTCTGGATGAAGGCAATGATTCTGAGAACATTTAAATTAATTTGCATTTTTTGTGTGAATGCTGCTGTCTCTGGCAAGTTACAGTTGTGATGGTCAGAGCCTGTGCAAGCTGAGGCCTGTAGTGCTGCTTTTGCCACTGTAGCTGGGGACAAAGAATGTGAGCTTCAGGTCCTTCTAGAAAACACCTTGGTCCTGAAACAAGCCTTTGTTTGATTGAGGGTTCATGTTTCATGGCTCTTGGACATGCAGAAAGAGATGTGATCTGTAGATGAGACTTGTAAAAGCTTCTGTGTGTGGAAATAGAAACCTTAGAGTGTTTACTGCTGTAGTGTGAGTGTGGTGGGGAGCTCTTGGCAGTGCAGTGATGAGGCTGAAATGCTTCTCTAGAGAAATTGGTCATTGTCTGGCCAATATAATGAAAAAATAGTGAAAAAAATACAAAAAAAGAAAATATAATGTAAAACTCATGGGCCAAGATAAGAACTGGGAGATCACTCATGAGTTTGGGCAAAACCAACTTGACCTGGGGAGGTTGATTTGATTGTAATAAATTAGAGTAGAATAATGAGAAATAAAAATCCTAACCCTTAAAACTCTTTACCCCCACCCCTGCCTTTTCCCAGACTCAGCTCCACTCCTTGTTTTCTCTCCTTCACCCCCAGCAGTGGCACAGAGGGCAGGGAATGGTGCTGTGGGCAGTTCATCACACATTGCTTCTTCCCCTCCTTCCTCCTCACACTCCCCTCCTGCTCCAGAGTGACCTGTCCCCCCAGTGTGGTCCTCCCCGGGCTGCCATCCTTCCTGGGCTGCCCCATGCACAGACCAGTCCAGGGAGTGGCCCCCACAGGGTCAGAGGTGCTGCAGACCTGTTCAGCAGGGGCTCCTCCATGGCTCTGCAGGTCCAGCATGAGCTTTCCACGGGGCCACAGCCTCCTCTTGGCTCCTGCATGCTCCTCCACCCCTGGTAGCCTCAGTGGGCTGCAGTGGACAGCTGCCTCACCATGGTCTCATGCACTGCTGGGGAATCTGCTCTCACACACAGAATTTTCTTCTCCTCCTTGCTCTCTGACCTTTGTTGCACAGAGTTGCTGTTTCCTCTCACATATTATCTCTCTGCTGGCTGCTATTTGTTGTGTTCTCTTCCCCACCTCAGAGTGTTCTCCAGAGGCACTGCCATCACCCCTGATGGGCTTTCAGATGCTAAACTTTGTCCTTATTTATTATGGAACTTCTTCCCTCCTATTTAGAAATTGCTTAACAATGCAGTCGAAGGAAAGAAACTTCCTACAAGTGTATCTTGTTTTGCAATCCAAAACGTGCTAATTGGATTTTATACAAAAAGACCACGTGGGGATTGGCTTCAGGATGTGGTTAATAATGCCATGAAAGTTCTAATCAAAACTAGAATGTGGATGATTTTTTCAGGACAGTTTTTAATTGACTTTTGAAAAATGGCATATAACTTGCCACAGTTGTTTAAAAAAGCAGTGAAATATGTGAGATACACCTGTTCAGGATGAAATTGAAACCAGGTTCTTGTGCTCAGAATTGCTTATCTCCCTTGGAACAGCACCAAAGGGCATTCTGTAGCTGGAGGGGAAAAATGATTTGTCATTGGTAATAAAATTTGCTAGAGCATGCTGCCTTTCTTGGGCAGGGTATGGCAACTGGCTTCTGCTGCCTCAGGATCTTGGGGGCAGTTCTTGTTTTAATATTTTCACTTGCTGGGTATGAATGTGTCTTGCTGATTAAAATGGCCTTGGTAGTGTATCTAGTAAAAATTGAGGTTCCAAATGTAAGTCTTGCCTCCTGAAATAGTTATTAATCTTAGTTTGTGTGACAGATGATTTGTTATCCCTATTAAAAAAAATAATTCCTGCATAGAATGTGATCCCAAGTGAGAATGCAGAGAAAGCAGCTCAGTCAAGGGGAGAGTCTGGCTGGTGTTGCTCCTAGATTCACTGTGTTGGTAGGACTGAGAGTGAAAATGGATCCTGAGTTGTGTGAGCAGAGCTGATGCAGTTCTTCTGGGGACAGGTGGGCTGGGCTGTAGCAGTGGACCAAACATCTAACACAGAAATGCTTCATTCTGAGAAGGGAAGGGAAACAGAAAAAATTAAGAAACTTCTTGAGAAGGAAAGAAAAGGTGCAACTGGAATGTAAAATACTTGCAGACAAGCTTGGGAGTTAAAGCCAGCAGATTGGAGGCTTAGAGCACATGGATGCTGCATATTTAAATAGACTTCAGAACACCCCCCAGATGTTAAATAGCTGAATAGTGAGGTAAGGGGAAATGTCTGAAATACAGCCTCATCTTTCTTGAATCTAAACTTCTGTCCAAATGATGAAAATGGAGAATATTAAAAAAGCTGGTGGATTTAACCTATAATTATAATGAGGCAGAAAAAAACCCTTTTAGTAACTCCCAATAGGCATAAAAACTCCATGTGAGTGAGAAGTATTTAGAAACTGAGACATCAGTGGCAGAAATGGCAGTGCAGGCAGCAGAAGAGGCAGCAGCACCAAGTGGCATTCACCCAGGTGTTGTAAGAGGAGCTGAGGGCAGGGGAGCTAATGAGTAGAGTGTGTTACTTGCTAGCATCACCTTTCTGTTACAGGTGAAGAAGGTGGCTGGTACTGTAGCTTTTTAAAGAGACAGTGTTTATAGTGTATCTACTATATATAGTATATAAAGAGCTGTTTGAGGGCCTTTCCATCAGTGGGCTTTGTGATCATACAAGCCAGATTCTTAGAAATTACAATGAAGAACAGAATTAATGATGTCATTCCCTTCGTAAAGTCCTTTACCAAAGGCTTTTGAAGAGGCTAAATTGACTCTGGATGAAATGCAAATTTTTATAAGAAACAGATGGAAACAGGGCAATGATGTTTCATTTTATTAGGAGGAGTGACCAAGTGAATTCCATGAAGCTCTGTGTTAACACTGGTGCACAGATCAAAGGAAACAGCTTTGGTAGCAAGGTGACAGGGTTTTCTAGCTGTTGCAAACTTGAGTTAGTAGAATGGATAACTATTTAATGAGAATTGAAGCTGCTTAGCTTTTGGCTGTGTGGGTTAAAGTCATATCTGAAATTCAGTGTAGGTAAAAGCCAGCTGTTCTGAGTGAATGAGAAGGAGTAAAGTTTTTGTAGAGAGTGATTCTCTCTGAACTGGTTCTGACCAATCATTAATGGAATGTGGGGTTACCTAATAATTCAGTGCAGTTCTCAATTACAGGGAATTCTGGTGTTAAGAATTACTACAAAAGCAATAAAGAACAAAAGAGAAATGTCATTGTACTTCTGTAGAGATTTATCACATGTACCTCTGGAATATTCCTCATAGTGCTGGTATCATCATCTCCAAGAGTACAGTAAACTAGGAGAGGTTTGGAGAGAAGCATTGAGAGTGATTTTAAAGACATGAAACAACTTTTGTGTGAGGGAAAATTAGAATTGTTCCCCCCTCCCTTTTTTTTTTCCCTGGGAAAAAGATAAATGTGAAAGAAGACAATAGAGATCTGTGATACATGCAGTTGTGAGGGAAGAGGGAAGGTTTTCCTATTGCTGTCTTCCAAAAGACAGGAGCTGTATGGATGAACCTGTTTTGTCAACTGATAATTAAACATTGACATCAACTACATAAATACATGGGGAAAATGTATACATCTGGTTTACTCCTCTAGTTTGTGTTAACTCTGCTTGGAATCAAGACTTACCTTAACTTGTTCTCATTTCAGCTTTGGACAGGTCACAATCCAAGAGAGATGGAGGTTTTAAAAATAACTGGAGCTTTGATCACGAAGAAGAAAGTGAAGGAGATGCAGAGAAAGAGTAAGGATGCTTTTATCTAAGCTATTGAAATATAATATATACAGCAATTTTGAAATAGAATATATACAACAGAAAGCACAGTACACCTGAAAGTGTTGCAGTTGTCTCAAGAGCTGCAGTGGAAAGCCCCAGGAACCCAGAGCAGAGCCATGTGAAGATGCAGAGCAGGGAGTGGGCAGGGGATCCAGGCAGCTTCAGCTTCTCCTTGAGAAGAAGTTATGCTTAAGGCACTTCAGTAGCTCTCTGCCTACAACTAGATAAACTGAGCTTAAAAGATTTTTTTTTTCTGCTCTGTGATTATCTCCCTGTGTAGACTTCAGGCTGGTTTTGTTCCCTCACCATTTATTTCTTTAGTGATATTTTACATTTACAACTTAAACCCTGCGTGTGCAGTTTGCACAGGTACCTTGTCCTTGTGCCATTTTGTTGCTATAAATGATGTTTTATCTATACTAAAGTATCTGTTTCCCAAAAGACAAATGAGTTGTTAATACAACAAGAAGTTTCATGCCTGAAGAATGTGTGTCAGGTTTATTGGGGTTTTTTCTAGGAGAGTAGGACCTGCAAGTTTAAAAACCATGCTGTGGTTCTGTAGTTGGGAGAAGCTGAGCCCTGTGGTTAAGTTCAAAACTAATTCTTACATTAATTTGTTTCTTGTAATAATCTGTCAGATAGTGTGTTGGAAAGGAGGTAGGAAAATAGAAATAACCAGGCTGCAGCAGCAGGCAGTGCCATCATCTCACAGAAATGAAGAAATGTGGTGTTTCAGGCACTGAAAACGAGGGCAGTGTGTGGTGAGCAGGGAGAGCCTTTCTCAAAACAGCTGATCAGAAGTGGAAAACATTCTTTCATTCTCAAACCAAGGGCATTTTAGTTTTACAAAACTAAGCTTGCTTTTTTTCTTTGCAGTTTTATATCCATTTCTGAAGCCCAGGACTATGTTCTGAAGTGCAGTGGCAGTGCATACTGTTGTTAGGATTTGCATTTTACTTGTCTTCAGAAATAAAAGTAACTCATGTTTGTAAGCCTGGTACCTTTTTTCCTTCTAGTAACTTCCTGCTGTTTTCCACTTGTCTCCAGCTGATGTTGGTTTAAGACACATGATGTAGTGATGCTCAAAACAAAACCAAAAACGTGGAAATCTGTTTATTATTGTATCTGAATTTAAGATGGTATTTCTGAGGGATTTTTTTCATTCCTTTCAAATATTCTATATGTTCAATAGCTTTCCTGTAGCCACTACTGAAACATTAGTACCTACATGCATCAGTAATTTGATTTATATACCTGTGAATTACACAAATAAGTCTGGAAGTGTAGCTAATAGTTGAAAATTGATTTAAACTGGAGATCATGCCTTTTTTTCTTACCCATCCTCTGATACCATTTTGGCAACTTCTCACTTCTAAATAGCTGTAGATTTTAAGCTGCCCACATATTTACTTGTAGTAACACTTATTTTTTCTTCTTAATAGATATTGAAATAATTTGTGTACTTTACTTTTCTGATACATGCTTACATTGTATAAAAATAAAATACTGACAAAAGGGAATCTTCAGAAAACAATTTGACAGTAAATTGTCCTTTTCCTTCTAATTTCTTTTTAATGTCTTTACTCTTAGAACATTTCAAAGATTAGTAGTTTTAGTTCATAGAATTATTCCAGCATAAAATAAATATTCTGAGTATACTATGCAATAAATTTGTGTTCTGGCAATAAAATAAAAAGAATTCCAGTGTCATTGGCTGTGGTATGCTGCTATCTGCCAGTAGTGCTTGGCACAGCCACATCTTGTGTGGAAAAAGCTGTAAATCTGCAGCAGGCAAATGGATGCATGTTGGGGCACCAGCATTTGTGTCTGACCTCATCACTGCTTTTTGCCCTCTTAATTGCAGACACAAATTAGTTTGTTTTGAACTGGCCCAAGAATAACATTCCAGCACTTACAGACTGGCTGCATTCTTGCTTTACTCCATTTCTAACTGCTGGATTTTGTACTGGGCATGGAACTGGAGTCAGGGAAATTCCAGATGGTAATTGCCATGTATTTTATCCCAGACTGAGTGCCTCAGGTAATCTTCAGTCCACTTGAAAAATGATAATTATTTAAATGATTTACAAGATTTGATCTACTTAAGAGAGCAATCATGATCAGAGCAAGTGACCTGAGACTTCTCTTGCTTTGTGCTTGGAGATCACTCAGAAAGAGAGGAACCTTTGTGTAGAACAGTGAGAAAAAGAGTTGTTGAGATGAACCCCCTGATTAACAAACAGCCTGTGTGGAGCCCCAGAATAAATGATGGCTATGTGCTCCTGAAGTAGCAGAATGTGAGAGGATGCAAGACTAAGGCAGATGTGGCCAAAGTAATATATTAGATTGTTTTCTGAAATTAACATGTTCTAAAATGCTTAATAGTTTTACTAATTATGCTCTTTAAGTATCTTGGATCATTTATATTAACTTATTTTTAAATATCTGGTCAAATGTGTTTATTTCTTTTTTGAAGCATGTTTCAGTGTGCCTCACACTGCTTTTGCAAACTGTCAGACCCAGTCTTCTCTTGGCTGTTGGATTGGTTTGGTTTTTTCTTTTTTGTTTTAATACTGTAGACATGGGCCTTCTGCTGAAATTTGTTCAGTAATAGCCTTATAAAAAAAAAATACAAAAAATGGATCTAATTTATTTAGATGCTGACACCCTTTAACATTTTCTTTCAAAAAGTCTTAACTTTTCCCCTTTTATTTAGGGGAATAAACTGTTTGTTCACATGTATTCCTAAGTAGAAAAGGAATGGTGCTGGCTGCAAGGGGGCATCCTCCTGGGTTCCACCTGAGATTTTCTGGGTGAAAGCTGCAGTCTGATTTGCAGTGACTGCATCAGCTGGAAGGTGACTGTGCCTTGAGCTCACTGCACTGAGCAGATCAGCACAACTGGGAACTTTGGGCTGCTTGTAGATAGCAGTGAAAACATGGTCAGTTAAACACAGCTAACTTGATATTGCATCATTCTTAATGCTTGCAAACATTAGACAGATGTGATAGGTAAACAGTGTTTGTTACTCAATACCTACATTTAGATGTGGAATTATGAACTCCCCTTTTGAAAGAACTGTGTTTACTACTAATAAAAATAAAAATAAAATAATAAATAGAAGTAATTTAAGTAAAGACAGCTTTTAGGGCTTCTAAAATTTTAATTAAAACCTTGAAAAGTTAGAAATGACTGTTCTCTGGTGATACCTTTCTCTGTGGTGCCCTGGTTAAAAGTGGCAGTGCAGAGGCACAGCCTTCTCCAGCAAGACCACTGGAGCTTTCATTTCAGGAGTGTTAAAATGGTGATGTCTGCTGTAGGGGAGTGTGGTATAGTAGGGGTTTTTTTTTTGCCTGTCTTTATAAATTGCAGATTTTAAGTAGGCATCTGCAAGCATGTGCCACACGAGTAAATAGCCATGACTCAGTTGCTGGGTGTGCTGCTCTGAAAAAAGCCTCTCTGGCAGTGCTCTGTACACTTTGCATTCTTAACATCTAAAAATATTGGTTCTTTAAAAAACCAGCAACACTGAATTCCCAGATCCTTTTCTAGTCATGTTATCTTAGTTGCATCATAAGTTACTCTTGTTCTGTTTAAGAATTTTTTCAGTGTTTTGTTCCTTTGCAGTTTGTTACCTTCTCCTCACCCCCCCAGACACCCTCTGATGAAGTGTTTGCTATTGAAGCCCTGGAAGTGCAGCCACTGTACAAGGGCATTTGGACTTTTGTAGACCTGAAGTGGGGAGTGTGTTTAGAGGCAAAATGATCTGTCTATCATTTGATTCCCAGTAGGTGAATGGCAGAACTGCAGGTGCTCTAGGTTGCTCTTCACAGAAAATCTTTGGTTGGAAAGGACCTTCAAGCCCATCCAGTCCAGCTTTCAACTCAGAATGTTCATGGCTGTGCTGCAGCTTCTTTAGTACCTGGAAAAAAAAAAAAAAAGATAATTTTTAAACTCACTGCCTTCTGATGAAGGGTTGAGAAAGCTCAGTGAAAGCAAAATCCATCCTGAAAGAGATCAAACCCCATTGTGCACGTTATACTGGAAATGAGTGTGATCACTGCACTGCTCAGGGCACCATGGCACACCCAGAGCTGTCGTGGTCTGTACACAAGCATTGCACCAGTGCCACTGCCTGGCACACTTGCATCATTCTCCCCATACCAAAGCCAACTGGGTGCAGTCTGTCTTGCCTCATGGAGCTTCAGGGTCTGCAGAAAAGTTGACAACTCTTTTTTGTTTCATGTGGGGGTATCTAATGCATAAGGTTGAGAAATCAATTTAACATGAAGGGAAACTTGTGCATGAAAGGAGGGTTGAAGGAATTGGAGGGGGTGCTGAGTGGTTACCTTATTAAAGTCACTGTGTATGGGGGGGCTCCAGGAAGGCTGCAGAGGGGCTGTTCCCAAGGGCCTGCAGTGAAAGGCCGAGGGGTGATGGGTTGAAATGAGAGCAGAGGAGATTTAGACTGGATCTCAGGAAGAAGTTGTTTCCCTTGAGGGTGGTGGCTCAGTGGCACAG